>CM035792.1:22282802-22317802 GCA_020466265.1 Siphamia tubifer | reverse complement strand
ACATAAATGATAAATAAATAATAGTAATAATTTAGGCCACCCACCATTAAAAACACTCTCAAATATAACCATATAATTTAATGGTTTGTTTAAAGTAAATGCAGACAGTCAAACAAGCTAAATAGTGTAGCTAAATAAGCTACGCTAAACAAAAGAATTCAGTCACATTACATTTATTATTCTCCAATGAAGTTGTTTTTGCAGAAGTCGTTTTTTTCAGCTTAGATCTATTACGTTAGATAAATGCCAGAAAAAAACATACATTTTAGCATCCATTTCTTTGTGATATTTTGTACCTGAGTGCCTGTAGAAAGTCATGTTTGCTTCCAGTCAGTAGGAAAAGCAGAGGGAAAAAAAAAGAAATGAAAGATGACACAAGGACAGGAGGAGACAGTAGGATCCACAGAGGGTCAAACCTGCAGCCTATACCCCCTCTGTTATGATATGGGGGGCTGTATATACCCTTCTGTCACCCAAACACCGCCCCTACCCCATTCCTTAATCCAACCGTGGACCCTCCACTCCTTTTTAGGGTATGCATCAGAGAACAGTGTAGATGATAGACCGAGGGGATGGATTAGGTGATGGAGATTGGATTCCATTGATGTAACATCAGGCGTTAGAAAAGAAAAAGAAAGGCTTTGAATGACAGCCATGAGGGGTAATGGATACTCCCTCTGCCCTGATATCAGATGTTTTGTTAGAGTGTTTAAAACATGTACAGATGACATGTTGGATCATTTAACATCATCATTCAAAAGGATGACTCACAGGAGGAGGAAGTTGACACCACTGACAGGGTTAAGGAGAAACAAAGTGTGATGGAGTATTTACACTGAGGATTCTGGGTCTTTTTTTATGTATGTGTATTTAAATGGACGCACATATGGTATGTAAGTCGTAACACATCAGTGGGATTATGTCATATTACAGAAACTGGGGCATAAGGTGAGTCATTCTTCTTACTTATCTCAATTTTCTTGCCCCGAAATATTTCAGGAAACACCTTCTACATTCTTGACACAAAAACAAAATGTCTCATGAATCTGACAGGAAGTACATGACACGGTTCAGCTCACAGTGAACTCAACAACCTCGATTTGGAATTACTTTAAGCATTTCCCTTTAAGAGAAGAGACTCATCTGTCAGGTATATTAAATAAACGCCCCCATGTATTAGACAGAACACAAATCGATGGAGTGAGTCAGTGTGTTTGTGTATTGAATCTCTTAAAGGGCATCTGGCTGCAATTACAGACTTGGTTTGGTCCATTACCTTAGAATACAACATTATGTTTGTCCTTTTATAATCTGTCACCCAATTATTCTAAACCCACAAACACTAAGTAAGAATCACAGAGGCGCCGGGACTCTGCCGACAAAACCTTTGTAAGCAGATGCAACAGTCGGCTAAACATTTCCTTCTTCCTCATTTATGTTATTTAATATCATTTCATCCCCATCCAGATACTATTATCTCCTCATTTCAGTTGTTGGTTCTTTATTGTCATTAGAATAAAAGTCTCTCTGGTTCCAGTTATGGTACAGTATGGTACAAAGTGAAAAAAAAAACACATATTTTTAAATGAACACTGACAGACAGAATGGAAAGAAAATAGTATGTGTCTGAATGTTATAAATACATGACTAACTGATGGACACAGTTTCACTGTATATGTGCAGATTAAGTGTTTAAATGGTGAAAATGTGTGGTTTAGAATCATTCCAACACAATCTTTAACAAGTGGTGCCCGGTACAACAAACCATGTCCCACTCACACACATTTGACCTGATATGACCTATCTCTTATCATTGTAAAAACACATTTTTGGTAACTGTGACCTTGACCTTTGACCTACATTCATCAACGTTTATTGGGATCTATTATGGACTGCCTTGCTCTTTTCCTGGAAATGTCATGGAAATTAGTCCAGTAGTTTTTGTGTAAAGTTGCTGACAGACAGACAGACAGACAGACACAAACCAAAAACAATACCCCCCCTTTCCCCCCTCTCCCCTTTCAGGACCGTGGGGTAAAAATGAACTAAAAGTACACATGAGCACCTGTCACAGACATAAATCACAAATTACTTCACAGTAACAGGACACAAAAACATACAAAACATGATTCTACATGTAAAACAGAATAAACTGTCATAAAAGTGTATGAATACTTACAGTCATAGAGAAATTATTAAATCACCCTTATTCTCTTTGATTTCTTGTTCATTTTCATGTGTGGTGCAACTAAAGGTAGATTTATTTGGATAAACATAATAGCAACAAAAATAACTCAAAAGAGTTGAATTTCAGAGCTGATATCTAGACATTTTCCATGATTTTCTTGATCACTTTTTACATCAATATTGATGACATTGTAGATACAAAAACAGTGCTTTTAGGAATCCACACCAGAGACCAGGGATCAAAAAAGAACATGCTCACTGTTTTTAATTACCAGCAAAGTTAAAAATAGGACCAATGGTTCTGTAGCTGCAGCAGCATGTTCTATCAAGAGCCAATACAAGTTGAATTTCAGGATCTATCATTAATGTTGAATCTCCCAATTAAAGTGGGTAGTTGTTACTTTGATTGGAGAAGTCAACTAATGAAAAGAAAGTGCTCATTTGTAACCATGTTAACATCTCTAATCATTTCCATGTTACAAGCCACTAAAATATGGACTGTTTTAAGATTTCAAAAATGAGTCAAAAATATACAAATGCTAAACAGATTTGATCAGTAGCATCAGAGAAGATTGTTGAAATCAAAATCTTGGTGACCTTGTGTTTGCCCATTCACAGTCACTAAAGGTCAAAGGTCATGAACCCAACTCAATGTCCTTCCTATCAGTATTCAGTAGTAACTATATTGTTATCAACTGTTTTCTGCACTTAGTAGAACTATAAAATATGTTCAACATCAGTATTTAAACCCTAGCACTCTCATGCTGCATTCAAGGGCATCTCTATTCATCTGCAAAATGAAAAACATCCTTGCAGTGACATTTCATAAACACCACCCAAAATGTATTGCTTGAATCTTATAGTCATATTGTAAACTAGCCAAATAAAACATAAATACAGCAGAGGAAAAAGTACACATTTATATTTACTGCATGTTTGACAGACTAACTACTACAACAGCTCAATACAACCAGATGTGTTTGTTTAATCTTTGTCACTGTGTTTTGATTTCCACACAACTGTAGTATAAATTATGTCTGGCTTCACAGTGTGTTACATTATCAACGTTATTATGTTTTAGTCTGACCAGTTGCTGTCCTGAGACAAAATAACACTGACATGAATACCCACCTGAACAACTGCCATCTCCAGAGCCCTGTTTTTAAAGAGGACAGAAATAACCCATCAACTGGAACAACAAACAAAACAAGGAATCTATCAATGGGAACTGATTTAGTAGGTATTTTTTTATCCAAACTCAAAGCAGAGAAAAATGCAAAATAATTTGTTTTTTTTTACTATTTCAGACTCATCCCTCACTCTTCTTAAGCCTGGATCTGAAATCGTGACTGAACATTATTTTGATGTAAAAGTTAGAAGTTATGGAAAAAAATGTAGAAGTTATGGAAATATGTAATGTATTTATGCACATTCTTCACAAAGACACCAGATTTCACATTGATTTTGGGAACATCTGAATAAGGCAGTAAGTATAATATGAAAGGGGTGGCACAGTGGTGCAGTGGTTCGGTTCCCACACCAGACCTTTCTGTGTGGAGTTTGCATGTTCTCCTTGTATCTGTGTGGGTTTTCTCCAGGTACTCCGGTTTCCTCCCACCATCCAAAGACATTAATTGGTTAATCTAAATTCTCCATAGGTGTGAATGTGAGACTGATTGTTTGTCTATATATGTTCAGCCGTGAGATGAACTGGAGACTCATACAGGGTGTACCCCGCCTTCACCCATTGTAGCTGGATTAGGCCCCCAGTGACCCTAGTGAGGGTAAAGCGGGTTCAGACAATGAGATGAGACGATACATACATATAAAATACATATAAAATACAGGGGAAAAGAAACAAGTGTTGCCCCTCACAACTATTGTAGCTTATTTTTTGTGTGCTTGTCAAGGTTGAAGTAAATTGTTGACATTTGAATTGTGATCTATTATTTTTTTTAAAAATGGGAGAAGAAATAAGATTTTAAAAATGCATTACAAATTTTACTTTGACCTACTTTTCCCAAAATCTACCCACATCTATTCTGGGTCACTGGGAATCTACATATAAACCCAATTTGGGATTCATTCAACCTATAATTTTGCTGCTAGAGACATTTCAAATGGCACTCTTTAGAAGTAAATGTAGAATTATTTATTTTTTTTAATTAATACAAAATTTAAACTTTACCCTAATGTTCCCTGAACTTAAACAAACAAACAAACTGAGTGCACCACATCAATAGCTGTGACTCAGGAAGTAGAGCAGGTCATCCAGTAACCAAAGGGTTGGTAGTTTTAATCCCACTCTGCGCTAGTCATGTCACTTCACTCTGTTTCCTTTCAGTGCCTCTACTCACCACCCATATAAATATTCAGAGGTGGTGGTGTGGGGGGTCGTAGGCATGAATTGGCAGCCATCCTTCCATCAGTCTGCCCCAGTGCAGCTGTGGCTACATATGTAGTTTATCACAACCACAGTGTGAATGCGCGAGTGAATGGCTAATGGATCCACTGTACATGCTTTGAGTATGCGTTAATTGAAAATTTTTATATAATTCTAATCTATTATTATTATGAACTACAAACAATGCTCCTGGCCTAGACTGTGGGGGATGGGGTAAACATTTTTCATAGCACATGTCACCAAGACAACCTCTGATGATATTAAAGAAAATAAGACCAATTTGATATACTTGGAAAGCTACATTTCACTTTTCATGTCTAGGTGCTTGTTTAAGTGTCACAGCAGAATACAGAGTAACAGGAAACCCGATGTGTACTTTCTGAATAAAAGACTAATTCACTCAGTGACAAGAACAAGCTGCCACCCTCTTCTCACTCTTAACAACACTAACAAAAGCCTGTGCTATATCTACCAGGCTGAACGTAACCTTTTGCCCTGAACATCCATGTGTCACAGTCATCGTCCAAATCAGGTTAGATAAAGAGCACACAGCTACGGAAAGGAGACACACTATCTCCGTCAAGGGAACAGTGACTCACCATGAGCATATGTGAAAACACTGACAACACAGCAGCACGAAAACACACAACATTTGTGGATGAACTGTATTATGGGACACACACACATGGTCATTAGAGGAGGAAAAAGGGAGCAGCTGCATGACCCAGACAGCAGGGTCAAATATATGTGGACAAAAGGCCACAAGGGGAATGCTATCAGCATAGTAACACTTCTGTCCAGCAGATATGTGTTGGACAGGAGTGTTGCTAACACACAAACACACGCCTCCGCAAGTTCTTTTAAATAAAGCCTTCAGTATAGACCCGTGGGTTACCTCTCGTAGGCACCGCATGACTATTTTTTACAATAGAATAGTCACAAAATTCTGAAAAAGAACAAAATTTAACATAAAAATTAGTGCTGTCAAATTATTTCCATTTTTAATCTGATTAATCATAAGGTTTCTGTTTTGACAAATCAATTAAATACCATTCCTTTTTTAATTAATTAGAAACAAAATATTCTGCATTTTATTTTTCATGAACAAAGAGAAGAAGGAAGAATGGAATATAATGCACTTAACATCTTTGTTGTTAGCTAGGCAACATGTTAGCCGAGGTGCTAGCAGGTTCTCTGACTAACATACACTTCATATTAATGTAGTGTTTTAAGATGGAAGAATTTTAGTGAAAAGAAAACTCCCTCCTGCAGACTGTGTACTATACCTTTTTGTCAGTCGACTATTTCGTATCGTTTGTGTGTGTGTGTGTGTGTGTGTGTGTGAGGGGGGGTAGACTCAAATGTCATGCTGTTTAGCATCTTCCATCTTTCCATCTGCACATTTACTTATGTACAATCCTGCCTGAAATGTGTCTTCAGAGACATTCAGAGTCATTTTGTGCTGCAGATAGATTAAATATGTTACATTTCTTCCAGGATGCTTCCATAATAAAACTAATGAAATGTTCCCACATGTTTCTTACTGATAAAGAAAACTCAAATGTTAAATGCTGGTTGGCTCAAGTTTCTAAGATAAGTCTGGGGTCAAAATGTGAAATTCTTACCCCAAAGGAATATTGGTCTCAGATCTACCAGATCTACTTCAAAACACTGTCTGCACATTATGATCCATTCACTTTACTGTTTTTTTCTAGTGGAATGTTTACTAATTTACATATACATGTACATAAACCAGCATATATGTGGAATAACACACCATCATATATATTAAAAAACATGAACTAACTAGTACTTTTGTCATTTGTTTTCTGATTCATCGTATTAAAGTATAGAAGATTTAACACATTTAATGTCTGAAGAAGATATTTTCTTAAAATAAAATAATATAAAATAGAGCAACTCTTCATGACGGTGGATTAATCCATGTTAATGCATTAATTTTGACTGCCCTAATGAATGTATACACCTCTGAAGTGTTAGCTTGCTTTTTAGTATACGCTAAATTATCCAAATGTAATGAAATGGTAACTGTTTATGACATGCAAGACTTTTTTCTGTTTTTCGTCTTGAAGCAGCACTTTCTCATCTTTTATTCCTACATAAAACTATGAAGCTTTGGTCATTTTACAAGAAGAAGAAGCTGAAATTTCTTTTCTCTTTTGAACACATCAGAGCCACTCACATGTCACACTATCTTTCCTATTAACTTTCACGGTTCCTGCTCATTTCTACACAATTGTCTCTTTTAGTGTTTTATCCACTGCGTCATGCCAAACGCCTTCACTGAAGCTTTCAGAAGTTGAGAAAAACATGAGAACAGGAGCACAGGCCCGCCCCACTTAACTCACTAAGCCTCCTCATCCAAACAAGCGCCATCGCCTATTTAGGACAGCATGGAGAGAGAGAGAGAGAGAGAGAGAGGAGAGAGAGAGAGAGAGAGAGAGAGAGAGAGAGAGAGAGAGAGAGAGAGAGAGAGAGAGAGAGAGAGAATGAGAGAGAGAGATTGCTGTTTCATGTGTTTCATCAACTCAGTCATCTACACTCAGCCACACTATCGCCCTGTCTTTTCCCTTTGTCTCTCTGCTCCATTTAAAAGGATAAAAGACATGATGAAACTGTCCTCTTAAAGGAAGCATAAACACACAGCTGGCACCGAGGCACCCAGTCTTCAGGGTTCCAAACACCCTGCTGTTATCCTCGTGGAGGCTCTGACATACAACAGCTTCATTGAAGATTGATATGAATTATACACCACATACCAGACTTTCTGAATGGATAATCTGTAGCTTCACTGCAGGACGCATACACCATTGCACGTCACGCTGAGTTTACATCAAAAATGTACTTTTTAAAACACACACACACAACAGTGTTAAAAGTTATTTATAAACTACTGCGGCATGAGGAGGGGGGGGGGGGTGTAGAAGTTTTAAGTGGGTTAATTTATTGTGTAGTGAAGTACAATGTTATTATAAGTTGTGAAGGATGGTGATGTCATTCTGCCACAAGGAGGTCCAGTGTGCCAGAAAAAGGACCACAAGCTCCAGGTCTCTTTAATGACATCATACACTTTGGCTTGGCAACAGCACAAAGCAGAAGGGAGGGGACTGTAAGATGATGTATGCTTTAACAGTTTTATGTCACATATTGCAGTTTCACAGCATTTGATCTGCAGAATAAACGGATAGAAATATGATGTAACCCATTAAAACAGGTGTTCAACTGTTGCAGTATGTTACATGTTTACACTTTTTAATAATAGAAGAGAAATTTGCAGATCAGAAGTAGTCAGTAATTAGCAAAGAGTAGAAAGAAAACAGTTAACAACATGCAACTCTATATAAAGGGGAATTAAGGTTAGTTAGTACATGTGCAGTGCAGCATGGGTAGAAATTAAATATAACCATTTACCCATAAAGACCCAAACACCAACTGGGAACCAAAACCATCTACTGATCTAAAACATTTAAGAATGATCTGAATGATTAATCCTATCAATACATGGAAATAACTGGTGTAAAATACAGTTGGTTATCTTTTTGTAATCATCAGATATGACCCATTTGTAGGTTCAGAGGCTCTGGAATGAATGTGGAAAGATTCACCAGTAAAACCTATAGAGTTAGATCAATGACAGTGGATGGACATGCTTGTTTTCATGTCCAGTTATTGATATCTTTACTGAAAAAGTCACTTTTTCTTCAGTTTTCCCTGTTTCTGATATAACAACCCTCAACTTTAATCACAGTTTCTATGAATGTCTACATGAGCTGGAAATTAATAAAGGAAAATATATGATTTTATTTTTTTTTTCCAAGTCAAATACAGAGTATAATTTTATAATAAATGGTGATACATAATTTAAGAAAGGTGAAATGTATTTGGGTACTACCACTAAAGTAATACTGGGTCTTTATGGCTTCAGATAAATATTACAAAGTACCAACATATGACTATGGGCAGTGGTGGAATTAGTTCCAGTATAAATATGTTATATCAGCAGGGTGGCAGTCAGATCACCCAGAGTAAGTGTGTAATCCACATGACAGGGTATAGGGGATAAATTAAGAAACACATAAAGTCATTACAAACATAGCAGTGAAGGTGACAGTGTAACTGTTGGGCTGTAAGGACCTCTACAATGGCATTCACTTTACTGTAATCTTTATATATAACACTGATCTGCTTTTTTTTTTTAGAAAGTATCTGCTTCAGACATTAAATGTGCTAAATTTTACATACTTTAATAAGATGAATCATAAAATAAATGACTTTAGTGCTGGTTAGTTCATGTTTTTAATATATATGATGGTGTGTTATTCCACATATATGGTGGTTTATGTACATGTATACAATGGATTTGTAAATATTCCACAATATTCCTTTGGACTAAAATCCATTCTCCTGTTCATTCTAAGAATTTCATATTTTCACCCCAGACTTATTTTGGAAACTTGATCCAACCAGACTCGTGTTTTCTTTATCACTAATACACATGTGAGAACATTTCATTAGTTTTATTCCAGAAGTATTTTACTTGTAGACCAGTGTAATGTATCTTGTATATAGAATTATTTTTTACTTTCAATATAATTTCTTATCCTGGCAAAGTTGTTTTTTTTTTTTTTTTGATGGGACATTACTATTTTCATCCTTCTCATGAACCAAATACTTATTTGGACAAACAATAAAGTCTCATTAAATCCTTCAACAGTCCAGTTTTTACATGTCAAACACTTCTGCTATATAATTATTTGTTGTAGGAATATTTTACTGATCTAAATTGGAATCACAATAATTTAACATCAATCATTTTCCAACAAGAATAACAAAGAGAGACATGAAGGGTGTAAAATGATCATCTTCCAAAGAATTCAATATTAATTTTCCCATAATTGAAAAAAAAACTAAAGACAAATAATACAGTAAAGTGGCAGAAATACGCATGACTGTCACTAAATTGTCAGTCAGATTCAGTCCTATCACCGCAACAACTGACCAAATCACCTCCTTAGCTCTTCTTATTGCAGTTGCTGTGTTTTGTGTATGTGTGTGGTATAGTTATTTAAACAGCTGCTTTGGACTCACCTCAGACAGTGCAGACGAGCAGCCTTTCAGTCCACACCAGCAGCGCGTCCAGTGGCTTTGGCTCAGAGGAACAAGTTGCGCAGGCACCGCTGCTTTAAAAGACACAGCAAGGAGAGAAAAAAACAGTAAAAGTGCAGGACATGAGCCAAACCTCTGTAAGCCCTCATAAACAATGACCTCAACCAGGAATTTACAAGAACTCTTTGTAAAGTTCTCACTGCACTCAGGGCAAAATACATCAAGACAAATATGAAGCCAGTACAATGGACACTTGTGTGGCTCTGCTGTGCACAAATATACATGTATGATACTACTTATGCCTCTTTAATATCTGTTTTTTTTTCTGCCTAAACACTTTAGTTCCACTTCTGTATTGGTTTCACTCATCTCCTTCTTTGGTAACGAATAGAGGAATAATATCAAGATGACTCATTCTTGACCTAAAGTAAATACAAGCCTGTAAACTTCACCCTCAGCATTTCCACAGTCTGCAATCCTTGATGAAACACCCCAAATGTGTGTGTTTTTTTCAGTACTGTAGTCTGGAATATATATGTTTCAGTCAGTATTGGGTATACCCACTTCTAATCCCCCTGATGTGTATGAGGACTGACCCTGCATAGTGAAAAATATATACAGAAATATAAATAAATAAATAAAAAATAAATATACATGTTAAATGGCCTGATAAATTTAATTCCGTAAAATTTGTTTATTTACTTTTTCCTTATTTATATTTTTGCTCCTTTAATTTTTAGCCCTGCATTTATTTCAGTTGTGTTTCCTATTTAAATATCATTTCTTATTAATTTCTAGATTTTTTTTTTCATCTGACATATTTAACAATTCTATAATACTGAGCAAATGCTACAGATGGATTTTGGGTAAACAAATGTTAATGTTTCTAAAATGGTATTTTTCTGGACTACGTAAAAAAATAACATAAAATAAAACTTTTGAGCATACCTATTTCTCCAAGGACCACTGCACCAGTGTATACAACAGAGATGCCAGTGTTCAGTGCAGTAGTAGTGGGTGCTTCTATGAAACTGGTCCATACAGGACATGGGGGGTACAAATTCAAAGCAGATCAAGACTAATGTTATGAAGAAAGTTTGGGACAACTTTAAAAGTAAAAACTTACTGAGATAAAAGAATAATTATTTTTCAGATAAAAGTTTATATAATACTTATAAATATAGATAGATAGATAGATAGATAGATAGATAGATAGATAGATAGATAGATAGATAGATAGATAGATAGATAGATAGATAGATAGATAGATAGATAGATAGATAGATAGATAGATAGATAGATAGATAGATAGATAGATAGATAGATAGATAGATAGATAGATAGATAGATAGATAGATATATAGATAGATAGATGGTTTACACATAAAACCTGGAATGAAACTGCTGATTAAAGAAAAAAAACTCACATGTCTGGACTAGGAAACAAAAACACTAGGATTGACATATTTAACACAGTGTCTTTATTTATAGCAGTATATAAGACCATTTCAAGCCATGTTTAAATTGCATTGGCACCTATCAGTTCCATTTCCTGTCCTAATTTTGGTCCTATTTTTGGCCCCAATATTCTATTGAAACTTCATTCATTTTAGGATGGCTCAGAGCAATTTTGTTTTGCACTTATCTGAGGATTGGATCAAAGACAGTGGATGGAAACACTGGTGTTATGTTCAGTTAATGATATATTTGACTCAAAATGTACTTAAAAATATTTTTTTGATACAATAACCTTTGACTTAACTTTGAGCTTTTATGAATATTTGCATGATCACTCAGTTAAACAGGAAAAATAGATATTTTCCACCTAGGAAAAAAATGCTAAATTCAGAGGATAATATCATAATAAATGGTGATAAATCATTTACGAAAGGTTAAATAGAGGAAAAAAATCATTTGGGAAAATAGGAACTGACATAAAAGTCACTCTCGTTCCTTATGGGTTCAAGGTATCAAAGGCTGCATTTCATATTTTCTTGCAATTTCCCTCATGGCTTCTTTGCAGGAGGTTCAACCAGCATCCTCATAACTGTTACATGACATAAGTGTTGATAAGATCCACATGTTTTGCTTGTGCAGGTTCTTCAGTCAGGTGTCAGACACTGTTAAAGAATGGAAGTCAGCAACCGGCACATGTCATCTGGTAAGAAAAGCATTTATTTAACAACTGCACATGCAAAACAGTCATTCAAACATCCACTTAAAAAACACTGGTCGACAAGTAAAATGCTTCCGGAATAAAAACTAATGATATTTGACCACATGTGTGTTAGTGATAAAGAAAAGTCAAATCATAAATGCTGTTTGGCTCAAGTTTCCAAGATAAGTCTGGGGTCAAAATGTGAAATTCTTAGAATGAACAAGAGAATATGAAGAAATTCCAAAGGAATATTGGTCTCAGATCTACCAGATCTACTTCAAAACACTGTCTGCACGTTATGATCTATTTACTTTACAGGTTCTTGAGAGTGGAATATTTACAAATCCATTATATACATGGACATAAACCGCCATATATGTGGAATAACACACCATCATATGTGTTAAAAACATGAGCTAACCAGCACTAAAGTCATTTGTTTTCGGATTCATCTTATTAAAGTATGTAAGATTTAAAACATTTAATGTCTGAAGAAGATACTTTCTAAAAAAATTGTAGAGCAGTGCATGCATCTTTGGTGGTTTTTAAATTTTAAAAACAAACAATATTCAACTCAAATCATGTACTTTACTTTATGAATGTATATTTTTGACAGTAAATTCTATTACTCTGTTGTTAACTGATAGGAGCAGCATTACTATTTATATGGAAGGAGTGAAAATGTTTAGGGACAGAGATCTCTTCAGGCTTAAACTAAATGGCCCTTTAAAACCACCGTTTCCTCCCTGGACTCTAACTCCACTACACAGACATTCTTGAGCAGACTAGAGGGAGTTGTGCCCTTATTAGGAACATGTTACCTGATATCTGGCACAAGTCGTGCCTTGGAGAATAAAATGTCATCAGTCTTGGCAGTGCAGGGTGTGGTTCTCACATTTACGACATCAAACCAGTGAAATTTATCACATTTTCCGCCTTTGATTTGAAGACGATAGATTACATTTTTGTGTTGTGGTTTATGAAATAAGAGACAAAAACAGGATTCATGTAATGTCTCATAATGTTTTTATCAAGATTGGAAATTGGAAAATTTAATAAATTTAATATTTGGAGTTCTTTATGTCTTTCTTTTTTGTTATTTATTTTTTTCTTTTTTTTTACTACGAAAGAGTCATAGTTAAGTCTATGTGTGTCCAGATTGTGCTCATAAGTTTACAAACCCCAGCAGAATGTGTGATTGTTTGGCCATTTTTCCTGATAATATGAATAATACAAATACTTCAGATTCAGATATCTTTATTAAATAATATTAAATAATTAAATACTTTTCTTTAACTCGTAGGTAGTGGTTTGGTGAAGCCATTTATTATCAAACAAATGTGTTTCCTCTTTTTAAATAATACTAGTAAATTAAACTATTGACATTATTATTATTATTATTATTATATTATTATTTTTCTGTGCTGCTGCTGTTGTTGTTTATCATTATGACACTAATTATAATTTTCACACTATTTCTCCCCTCCTCGATTCCTTTTTCACGACTAATCAATCCATATTGTTTAGTTGCTTTACATTTAGTATCTTTTCATTTTAACATAGTGTCAGTATTGTTGTGAAAGGGGCAGGATTTGATACGTTTTACTTCCTCCAACTCCCTTTCGAATGGGTTATTGAATTGTGTGACAAATCTGACTGCTGTGCCATTTATTTATTTATTTATTTATTTATTACTTCTCTGTTTGTTTTGCTTTCTCTGTGACACATTCAAAATGAACTAACTAACTAACTAACTACAAAAACTAACTCCCACTGAAATGACTTTCCAGGACATTTTCAGCTGCTTCAGTCAGGTAATGACCTCATACACTGACTCCTCCCCCTGCCCCCCTCATCCCTCATTTTGTGAAAGTGTTCTTTTCTACAGCTGTAACTTACATTTACTCTATGTTTATTACTCAGATAGTTAGAACTGCATCCATAAATATATATGTATCAGAATAATGCAAACACACCATTCATTAACCAAAATGACAAACTGGAATCAACTGGACACCTCTAAACTCTACTGTGTCTTCTAACTTTTTCTAAACATATTTGTATATTTACAATAAATAACTGAAAAACTATTTGATTCACAGGCAGGGGGAGGATCAGTCATTTTCTAGGATAATTTAACCATGTCCAGGACACATGATCTTTTTTCCTCATTTTTCATGACTGGAACATTTGTCTGTCATTTTCCAGGATGTGTGAGAACCTGGTCATAAGTTTAACATACATAAGTGACGGTCTTCATCCTCTGTATTGGTTCCTTTAACATCAGTAACATATGTTGTTAGTCTTTTGTGGTAGTTGTGGATCAGACACTTTATTTTCTCAGGTGGTAAAGCTGCCCATTCTTCTTGTTAAAACACCTTCAGTTCCTCTCAGATTTTGGGTTTTCTTGTATGAGCTGCATGTTTGACACCTCCCTATATAAGTGGCTCAAGGATATTGAAGTCAGTAGATTAAGATAAGACATTCCTTGACCTTCACTTTTTTTTCCACTGCAGCTAATGACAGATTTATTTGTCTTTATGTTTTGGATCATTACCATGTTGGAATATCTAAGACGGTTAAATTTGCATTCTGTCAGGGTATGTAAACTTATGAGCACAAAGTTCTGTGAAGCCTTAATATGTTTTATCTGGAACACCTCATCCATTAGAACTAATATCAGAGTCCTTTTTCAAGAATTTTACCCGAGAAGGTCCATTAAAGGAGTGGTTATTACAACTATGCTATGCAGTTATGAAGCCAAGATTGTTTTTCCATTTTCAAGCTCTTTCTCACTTTATTCCTTGTCGTCTTGAACAGATACATTTCTAGAATTTAAAGCAGTTATCTGAATTCCTTCCATGTTTATTGTCCTGTGACCCCTCCTACCCTCCTGAGACCCAGGAAAGTGAAAGTTTGAACTTTTTGTATTAAACATTTGTTAAGATTGGAATCTCTATAATGCAGCAGTTTTTTTCCCCCCCAGATATATTTTTAAAATGATTTTCATTTATTTATTTTTCTTTAAAATAGACAACATGTTTAAAGTAAAACTGTGAAAAACTGGTAAAAATGCATTGCTGGGGTCTCAGGAGGCTAGACTGGGAACTAAGAGCTCTTATTTTGTCTTTTAACTCAGATAGAACACCCTCTTCTCTGTAATATGTGACCATTTGTACCCATGTGTACCCATAGATGCCATAAAGAAAGTCCATGAGGATTTTGAGAAACTGTTCTTAACATAATCTGAAATCCTCCGTCATATTTATGAAACTAAAATGTAATGACTCCTCGCACTAATCTTGTTTAACTCCACCCCCCCCCCCATCCTAATGCAAAATTCTTACACAATGCAGACAACCAGTGAAAGGAAACAAGATAAATAAATGAGATCATTACAGTAAAGGCTTTAATCAAAAGCAGAGGCTCCTGTTTATTGACTGTTGCACGCAAATGGACAGGTGAGATATATTTATACAGACGTAAACAGTCAGTACCTGCAACAAGCAAAAGGGAGAACAGAACATCCCCCTCTCAAAGTCACACACCCACACTTCATAACATCCATCCACACTCACCAGCATGAACACACACACACACACACACACACACACACAGAATTTGCAGTATAAAGATAAACTGTCTGAAAACACAGAGCACAGCAGGCCTCTTTGGTCAGCTACTTCAGACAAGTTTCCATTGATCAAAGCCTATCACAAATCACCATTCAGAGAACAGAGACACCACATACTGGCAGAGCAGTAGGCAAAGAGCAAAACCTAAAGGAGCGCTTGTAGATTTCACATTGTTTAATGTGTCAGTTGAAGAACAGTGGCACACAATTTTGCTTGTATTTATTTTTTGACCCCCCCCATCCCCCGCCCGCCCTCCCATGAGTCCACCATCAGCAGAGGATGAATGAAATTAAAAGTCATGCTTTGTAGAATTCACAGCATTCAAACAGCTATTCTGAAAACGTACATACAAAGTACCTGAAGTGGAAATGAAATAGTATGAAAGGATGTTCAACCATCCACATTGTCAACGATTCATTACAAAGTAACACAACAGCTGATCAATGACCCAACTAAACTCCTATTGAAGAATAATTCACCATTCAAAGAACTGATATGAATTTGCTCATTTTTCCACAACCTTCCTAAACATTAAGTAAATCATATAAAAGACGCTGCTAGATAAAACAAAAGTAACAAAACCATAAAAATGGAAAACAAACATTCTCGGTACATGAGTGCAAATTATTCAGCTTTTGTTACTTCATTGTTTCTCTCCTACAAACTAACGTTTAAATAAAATGCTAAAGAAAAGTATAAAATGGTGGAAGGTATAAATCATTTCCTGGATTTCATGTGGTCTGACAATGTGTGCCTGATTAAAAAAAAAAAAAAAACTATTTCAATAAGACGTTCCTGCACAGCAGAAGATAACTGTGGAAGGAAGAGCTATATCTAAAAGCTCTTTTTCCACCTCTGTATCAACTCCAGCACACACACAAAAATGCCAGCATTATTTTACCCACGTCTTTTACTCTTTTTTTTCTTCTATAAACTTATTAACATCCTGTAGCTCCATTTTCAACAACAACAAAAAAAATAAATTCTTCGTGGTTATAAAAAACCAAACAGGAAAATTTTGTGTTAAATTTAAGTCACCATGTTACGTTTGTTTTCAGGCCCTTGTCCACATCAACAGAACGTTGCCATGGTGACATCCTATCAATGCTTCCTGTTAAACCCACATTAGCAGCTGCTACTCAGCACCCAAAGGAGATCACAATACCATCCGTTCTTCTTGTACAGCCACTAAAATAGAATCTACAGTGTTGAACGATACACTGACAGTGGAGTGAAAACTAAAAGTAACATGTCCATTAATACCTTTTAATCATGTGCATTTTTATGACTCCTGTTTGTTAGTGCGTGCACATTTCCAACCCTTTACTACAGCAGAAAAATCATCCAGCATTTAAATAAAAGTTTCTATTGAAACAATCCTACTATTTTAGATATCTTATTAACCTTTGAAGTTTCTCATTTTTGATGTTTAAAGTACTGATTTTATAGCCCTCTTTATATAAAATCAATCAAGATAGAAACAAGTATCATTTGTCAAAAGTACCCTTACCAATATGATAGTAAGTTCATTCATATACATATTGATCTAAATTCAAGACAGAACTGCAGTGATTGTAGTAGAAAAGATATGCACAAAGCTGAATGGATATGACAAATGTAATTTGGCTTAAAATATTTAAGCTATGTTGGTAAAAGAATACAAAACACTTCTGCATTTGGAATTCACAAAAGGCCAAATGCAGGACAAAAATGGCACTAGCTTTCTTCATTAAAAACCCATTTGGATCTCGTTTTCAAAACTCTAGCCTTCCTTTCCACCGCGACCAACATCAGCTTCTAAAATAAGGTGTAAATTCCCTCTCTATGTCACAGTCAAAGGTCATTGGGAGAGATCCAACACTTATGCTGCCAGGTTACACTGCATCACATTGGTACACATTATTTACAAGCAAACAGCACAAACCAACAGCCCAAACACCCACTGAGTATATTGCTACCTTATAGACAGAGGTGTCCGTTTTGTTTTTTGGGTTTTAGGTTTTTTACAAAGTAAAACTACAACTGCATGACCTCCTCCTGAAAATATCAGTACGAGTTGCCAGGCTTAAAACTATAATTCCCAGGCACTTGATTGTAACTGAATGTACAGTAAATTCATCCATTGGGTCAGCATGCCTCTGATCACACTAAGTGATACACAGAGAGAAGGCAGCAACGTTCAAAGCCAGACCCAAAACACAAAAGCCCTCAAACTTCCATACAAAGTAAACAACAAGCATCCTCAGCATGCATATCAAAGTTATAGTACTTTTGTGATATACTGTACACAGACAAATTAGCTAGTGGTTGGTACTTGCATTTACACACTAACACATGCTGCTAGACCTCTGTGCAGTGCTACAGTAAGGTGACTGACGCTCAAATTTAACCCAAAACAAAGAGAAACGGACGTTCAATTGAATACCCAAAAACCCTGCAAATAAATAAATGTATATTAAAGTAATGGCACATGCCAGAAGGGTGTGGAAACGAGCAGAACAAGAATGAGGTAGAGACAGATTTGCCACTAGAACAGGTTAGAAGTTGTGAGGAAATGTATGACAAAGCAAAAGAAATGAGGAAAGTGCAAGAGCAAATGAGATAGAAAAAAGAGAGTGGAGTGAAGACGGAGTCAGGTCAGGTCTTTTGCTCAATGGCTCGAGTCAGTTTAACTCGGACGGCTGCTTTGAAAGACATCTTCACATCCGCAAGCGGGGATCTGTGAAGGGTGGCTCAGAGTCATCCATGGGCAGAACCAAGCGCGTACCCCTCATCACCAGCTCATGGTCTCCGTACGTTAGCTCTCGGTCCAAGTCCTCTGAGGACATGGCGCCAGCAAAGGCCGGGCCGCCACTTGTGTGGGCACCTGTGGCATCTGTACTGACTGTAATGTCACCATAGGTCAGGTTGATATCACCGTCTGTTAAGATGAGGTCGGAGTCGTCGTCCTTCAGCTGGCACTCATTCTAGTGTGAGCAGGAGAGACAAAGTTAGACCGACACACAGCAGATAAACAATCTGGCTTCACTGCTTTCATAAAAACAGAGTGAATCCAGATTTAACATCCTAAACCTAACATGTGCTTTTTTTGTTCCCTTGTGTTCAGCATAACAGTGAGTCTCAATCTCAGCAACTTTTATTATCCAATAATACTGAACAGAAATCTTTACAAACAGACATCTGTTAAAAATAGCTCCTGCATGAGGCAGAGTCTGACCTCATAGGCCTGAGGGCTGGTGAGGAAGCGGGCGAGAGGGCCACAGCAGGGAGGCAGCGTGGCTGTGAGTGGGGGGCCGCTGTGAGTCAGAATGGGCTTCAGGTAGCTAAAGGGAGGCTTGAATCAAGGACAATTTACAGAGAAAGTGAGCTCTGATAGAACAGTTAGGATACAATGAAGATAAATAAATAAGTAAACTCAACAAAATATTATTAAAGCAGTCTATTATTTCTGTTAAAAGGGCAAGGTGAACTAAATTATTGTAATTTAGGTCAATTATTTACTATAAAACTATACTTTACTATAATGTCATGACACCAATATTCCAGAGTAAACGATGGAGATCATTTATTTTCAAGCCAATACATGGTACTCCCTCTACTGTTGGACACCATTAACTACAGTAACACCATCTTCTACCTCTTTTTTGCTTCTATTGATCTAGTTTATAAAACTCAACTAGAAGTTAAAGGTAAGACTTAATGAGAATGTTTCAATAAAACAAATTCGGCAAAATGTTGTATATATATATATATATATATATATATATATATATATATATATATATATATATATATATATATATATGTGTGTATATATAAACAAACAAAATAAAATGTGTTACTTGATGAAATCCAGCAAAGGATACTTGTGGTCAAAGTTATACCAAATTCTGAAAAGCCAGGCACTTTCTTGTTTGGTGCTTCTTCTCTCTGAACCTTCTGCAATACTCATCTGGATTAAAAATAGAGAATATTAGTCTTTTTTTTTTTTTGCTACTGAGCATCACATTATTAAATCAAATCTTTGAGGGCTGCACTCACAGAATTATCTTGATCAGAATCCACACCCACTCTGCAAAACACAAAAACATCTGTAAAGCAGTTGAAGAGCAGAAGAAAATAAGCTTCTGTATGAAGTATGAGGTCTTGTTAAATAAAAGATTTTTAAGAAAAGCAAGTATCCCCCCTCAGTCACTAAACTGGTGTGGGGGGGGTCAAACATTCTGTTCTATTGTTCTAACTTTAATCTGACACACAGTATAAAACAGAAAAGCTAACACAGAAAATACCAGATGGTTTCCAGAAGGTACACTCAAAAAGGGAACATCCTCATTTATGAAACCTCACATTATCTGACTTTCCAAAGTGTTTTAGATGAAATACTAAGAACAAATTCCTAATACACCACAGGAACTGAGTGGACAAAAGTTAGCAATACCGGATGTGCTGACAGGACAGCATCTGAGTGGTGCCACCTCCACAAATCCAAACGGTGAAGAAAACCACGAGCAGCGTGGTAGAAAACATCATCTGTCGGGCGTATGTGGCTGTGTCCCTGATAGACAGGGCAAAGGTCATTGCACCTCGAAGTCCTGAAAAGCACATGGGCCAGAATGTGAAACACCTAATAATGCTCCTTAGTTGAGCAGCATTTGTGTCTGGGAAATAATCATTTAGAAATTAAAGATTTGCATGACACGTCTGTCTTTATTTGCAAGTGCCTAACCTGCAAACATCATCATGTGCTGAAAGTTAGACCTGATCTTGTTGCGTCGTCCAAGATTAAGCAGCAAAGACAGAGGGTAGATATTAGCAGCTCTCCCCAGGAACACAGCCAGCTGAGTGGGAAGGAGGTTAAGGAGAATGCACCAAAATAAACAACAACTGAATCTACCTCAACCTGTTCCAAAATGGGTCAGTTCACCTTTAATGTTATCAATTACAATTTGCCTTTTGGTAGCTAAACTAAACAGTGTTTGAACCTTCTCCCACCATTTTCTTTGGCTACAGGC
The DNA here is from genome assembly GCA_020466265.1 of Siphamia tubifer. Classification (NCBI taxonomy): domain Eukaryota; kingdom Metazoa; phylum Chordata; class Actinopteri; order Kurtiformes; family Apogonidae; genus Siphamia; species Siphamia tubifer. Next base: position 22,297,279 of record CM035792.1, on the reverse strand, counting down.
CTGCATTGTGCTATGACTAGTGCAATATGTGACTAAAAATAGATGCGTCACTGATAAAGTAGTTTGTTTGCAATCATAAAATCTGCCCTTCAGACAGACAGTCTTCTCTAATGACAGGTAATTTCATACATAAAAGATACAAAAGCTCCGATGATGAACATGGGGTTGAAAACATGGTTCTGAAAGGTGAACAAGGTCAGACCCATGTAGGAGAAAATGAAGTTCTCTGCCAGGAAATTCAGCAACTCAAACAGCTGCAAGACAAAAGAAACAATATCAGCCGCTTGTGAGAACAGCAACTATAACTGATTTACCAGGAAGTGCAGCATAAACACATCCAGCCTTAATTGTCAGTACAATAGTAAATGCAATTGTTATGTAGTGTTTTATATATATATATATATATATATATATATATATATATATATATATATATATATATATATATATATATATATATATATATATATATATATATATATATATATATATATATATATATATATATATATATATATATATATATATATATCACACTATATATATATAAAATGATCACACTAGGTAAGCAACATTTATCATGTCAGATCTGCAGAATCCAATGTGATGCACAGCTTAAACAAAACAAAACAAAACCAAGCCAATTCATTATGCTTTACCTGTGCAACCACAATTATTGTACCACATTTATTGGAAGACATTTCAAGTTTCAAGAGCATTTTTTTGGGAAACTTATAAAACTACACATACAATAATACAAAAAAAGGGGAGTATTGGGGTTATAGATCATGTCAGACCTGTTTGGTCCTGTCCTGGGACTCAGGGGACAGATTGTTGAAGGTGTAGTGGGCTTGGGTGATCCCACAGAACAGCACGGCCACCACGCCTGCAACACAGGAAGGTTAGAGAGTGAAAAAGTCACTTGTGTTAACATTAATATAATTCTTGAAGATTCTTCTACTTCTTTTCGACACACAGACTGTATCATAATTACTATTCAATATATCGAAATACAGTAATTTTCTTTTTTTTTTTTATATGATGACAATAAATTAAGTATACTGTGTCATATTTAGTCGTGTAGATTATACAGTGCAGTGTATGTTATGTAAAAGTGATACCTGTGAAACCGCAGGCCTCAGCCAACAGGAATGTGCTCCATGACATGAGGAAAAACAGAGCTGTCTCTAAGAGCTGGAAATCTCTCAGCTTAGTGAACTTAGTCACGTACAAACAACAGTCAAGGAGGATAACAACATAGTATTAAAAAAAAAAAAAAAACATAATTCATGCGTTATTCAAACATAACAGACAAGAAAAAGACAAATTGAAGTACTAGGGTTCTAAAAACTAACCATTAAATGACAGTTTTTCAAAAGTGTTATTTTTCAAGTGATGTCTTCAATTATTGTCAAAAGTTTATATTCACATAGAAGTAGCATCACCTCTGGACTTCTGAGGATTTGGTAACTACCCTGCCGTGTCCGTGTTTAATGCTGCACTTTCACACAGGAAAAGCAAAGTCTCCTTTTTATCCGAATTTACTGACATTATTTTCCAGTTCTGATAAGAAGGACAGGCTCAGGACTTATAGATAACTGATTTAAGATGAGCATCTATGCTATATTGCAACGTGAGACACTTGAATTTCCATCCAAAGCACATTGAAAACTTTCATTTATCATCGCCAGTGCAGCCTCTCTAGTTTAAGACCAGGAATTAAGATGAATACATGCATGGAGAAAACTAATATTGTTGAAAATCCCACTAAATAACAGGACAAATATCACTTCTGTGTTTGCTGAAATAGTGAACATAATTTGTGGTGAGAAGTTTTACTTTACAAATCCCAGACAAGGCTGATTAAGATCACAGAACTGAACTTCCGCAATTATCACAAATGACCTGAGTTCACTGGTGGTTCTAGTCCCGAGGGAAATAGAGCTTTAGTTTACAATGTTTTAAGTTAAAAGTTCAACTCTGACCTCTACTGGATTGGCGTTACATTTTATACAATGCTAATCAATCCTACGAGACATGTTCTCACATTAATAAATTATTCAAAAAGACTATTGAAAAGATATGAGCGCTGTAACGATCCCTGTGGCCACTCCGAGAGCAAACGATCCGCTGAAGACTCCGAGGAAAACCCCAAAAGATTTCAGCATCGCCATGACCTCAAACGTATGAGTGTTGTCTCCTTCTGGCTGGTACGCTACTATAGACCTGATGATGTAACACAGAATATGCTCATTTAACAGAAGCCATGGAAAGAAAGTGTAATGACTGTGTAAATCATATCAAACATGAAAGTGAGCAAAAGTAAAAGTGTCAAATTGACATTAAAGGCTGAATAGGCTGAACTGATATATAGTCTGAAATGTTCTTCTCAACACAGAAAAAAACACTTGTATAAAAAGAAATGAAACCACAGCATTAATTAAAAAGTAAATGTGTCACCTTGTAGTTGAGATAAATCCTATAATAGTATTAAACAAGAATAGGGTCATAAAATTGAATGAAAACTGGGTCAAACAGTATTTGAAAATAAAACTGCACACGAATAAGTGAAAATTCAGCAGTCCCATTGTCAGTGAGAGAAAGCTATTATAAGAAAGAATTTTTCAAATGATTTACAGGAGCATTTCTGTGATAAAACATAATGAAATTGGCAAACTGGATTCCTAAATAACAGTTTGAAGTACCACTCAAACCAAATATGATTAATTCACTTCACCCATTTACACCCTCCACATTCACAGGAGAAAAATCACTCAGCATTTGGTCTCTGACCATTTCTGGCATCGTGCCCTCTCTTTGGTGTCTGCATGTACAGTATCTCCAAAGAGTGCGTGCAGCTGACTCACTAGTTCAAATATAGTTAAAGGGGAAAAAGCTAAAATAAATGAATAAATAATGAAATGTTCTGCATTTCTGGTTGAGTAAGTCTAAAAACAAATGGCCGGTGATTTGTCATGTTTGTCCCAAGGCAATGCAAAGACACACAATGCCATGCACTACTTAATGCACCCGTTCAATGAGTTGGTCAGAGTGCAGCTGCAGGGATGAGCCGCTCCACTGTGCTGCCTATTACAATTTATAATTCGGTGCAAGTAATAACATGCAGAGGGGGAGAAAAACAGAGATGTGTGAGTTTAATGGGGGCCACGTGTTGAGTGCATCATTAATAAGAAACTGATTAGGTTCGATAAAGGGCCCCCTGCTTGATTAATAGAAAATGCAAATTGTGGACTTGTACCATTTCTACTGCAGTCACTGTGCAGAAACAAACTGTAGCAGAAATGAAGATGTACACTTGTATTTGATGCAGTTTCACTAAATAGACAACTTACGAAGACAGAACCACAGCCACAGCATCGTTGAGGACGCTCTCTCCAAAAAGCAAAGCGTAAAGATCTGCATCTACCTGCAGCTCATTGAAGATAGCCAACACTGTCACTGCGAGATAAAGAGAATCAAGTTAAATCTGCACAAATCAAATACACAAACAACCATCAAAAGTTACCATTATTGTAAATTTGCCATAATTTTGCAGATCATATCTTTTTTTAAACTAGATTTGATATTCCAGGAAAAAAAATTCTACCATGACCATTGATACCAAATTTATGGTGGACCATTTACTAATATTCTGGGGCTTTATTTGAATGACTTGGTCTAGACATTGCAAAGAATATATGGAACATTTTTAGAATAGATATTGATCGCTCCTTTCACACTGTTCCTGGGAAAAGTCCCAGATACACTCAAGACTCAAGACAAATATCTTTACAAACTGGTCCTGACTGAAAACAAGAAAACCACCACCAGGAGAAGACTAGAAATAATTCTCTTGTCAAATGAGGTCTGCAATCCTCAACAAAATATCTACTATAGAGAAACTGACATTTCTAGTAAGACTGTGACACTAGTAATATATAAAATACCGCAAGGAACAATATTATGGCCTCAGAACCATAAATAATTATGAAATGCAGCTGACTGTGTTTCTTGGCACAATATGACACTGTTGTTCATACAATTGGAAATAAAATATTTTTATCTGTCCTAATATAATCATTATGACAACATGGCTTATGCTTGATAGATAAATTGTAACTGGGACTCAGAATGTAATCATTGTATCAGATCAAACGTAATTACTGACGTGTATCCAAAAACATTACTTCCAATTTTAAGTACAATTTTTCATATACCAACCAAAGAACAAATCCAATAAATGTGACATGATGTCATTTGATATTTAGGTAATGTGAATCTGAAAAATGCTCAATAGGCAAAGTTTTTTTATTCAGCTGCAACAAACAAAGCTTGCCTGTATCAGTATCATATTAGTAAGAACAGCCACACCTTTAAGGAGATGAAGGTTTAGTTCATCAATAAATTTTAATAAATCAAGTCGACATTGACAAACCACATAGTGTACATACCGGGGTCCGTGGCAGAGACTATGGCTCCAAAGAAGAGACAGTCGGTGAAGAAAAAGTCTCCATGCAGCTGTCCCACCTGCTTCATTAGCATCACACAACCGTACATCAGCAACCTGACAGACACACAGCAGGTGATTTTGCATATCATCATAAACTACAGTGACATTAATCATATTACTGACACTTAGCACTGCAGTAATTGGCACATGTGAATACATTATTGGAGAATCCCTCAATGCTTTTCGTGTGGCGGCTATTTATAGTGTCAGCACTTACCCGATGATAAAACAGGAAATGACTGTTCCCAGAAAGGCATAAGCCAGGATGGAACCCATGTTACGGAAAAAGTGCCTCTGAAACAACCAAAATATAACTGTTGACATTTAATCCAACTATTAATGTGGTCTAAATATGTCTATTACTCATGTCTACATAGAGGACAAGAATAGAGTATACATAACCATTTCATAATGAAAATGAATACATTATCATTACAGTCACAGTGAACCGTGTGATTAATGTGCATTCAGCTTTTATGTAGATCCAAAGAACGTGTTTAAAACAAAACAAAACAAAAAAAGCAGTGTACCCTTTTCAAGCTGTAGCCTGCATGGAATATGATTGGTGGCAGAAGGATATTGAAGAACACTTCAGGGTCAAAGGTCACCTGCATCAGACACAAAACACAATATTAAATGACAGCTCTGAACCACCAGAATAAGAAAACAAAGATACTTTCAGGACAATATTTTTAATTGATATTTGTAGGATGCTACATGAGCAACTTTAAATGTAGAATAATTCATCATTAATGACACATCTGGGACAACATGAAGTAATTTCTATCACTGAGAAGGATTAATCGCTGTAAAATATAGGAGGGCAAAAGAGGACGGCTTCTAGAGACAAAAAAAACAGACTGATTGATTGATTTTGTTCTATTTCAAATATCATAGATGAAAATATTGCGGTGTAAAAACATCCTTCAACTGCAGGTTCACTTAACATTTATATCTAGATACTTTGCAGAAAATGCTTTGTTCGCTGCTTCCCTATAAAAAGTGGGGAAAAAGTAGAACTTATTCATTTTTAATAAATAGACTGAAATGGCATAAGAGTACTAAACTGTGTCTGTCCATTTATGATTACATCTTCACACAAGTACTTCAAAACAGTAATGTTTTGATGGACCATACCTTGCGTAGCATCTCATTATCCTGCAGGTCGTCCACCTCATTGGCACTGATCACCCGTTTCAGAGTGTACTCATAAAACTTGCCGCTGATGTTGACCAACAGAGTGGCAGAACTGGCATTTACGTGGCAGTTCAGATTGACGTTACTCACATCACGAGGGACATGGATGCCATAACGCAAGACCACACCAACCAGTAAGCCTAAAGAAAAAAAGAGGGAAGAATGGTGATGTTAATATTAAGTCAAAGTAAGTGAGTTAAGTGCTAATACCTTTGTTTTAGATACACAGATCAATATTAGTTTTTATTTTTTGCTGTTAAATCTTAGTCTGGCAAAGATACCATGCCCTGTCACACAACATTTTTAAGATCAAGTCTGAAGAGATTTGTGATTAACCTGTGAAGAATTCTGTATCTGCTGTGACTCTACAGGATCTTTCTGAAGGGCAAAAATAGTCCAAGTCACATACATTTTAGTTGGAGACATTTTTTTTTAGTGGTAAACAAGTCCAAAAACTTAGTCTGAAGTAAGAAAGACATTTATTGTACAGTGATACTATGAGATATATTAGCATATTTAATTTTAATCTTTTTTTTTTTTTTTTTTTTTTACATCAGCCAGGATCCGATGACCACTACAGGTCACTGATATTTCTAAGTCGATACAGATTAATTTATCTCTCTCAAATTATAACAAATGTCACAAAAGCTAAAATAAAAATTGTGACAGTTAATCTAATAAATATTATTATATCTCAAAAAATCTTTATCTTTTCAGTGCAGACAGCAGTATTTTCAAGAACATGGGGGTGTCGTGAACTTGGTCTGTCAGTAAAGGAAACCAACACAGATACAAGAAAAAGAAAACTAAATATCAGTCTGATTTATCAGTCTAATATTAATCTTGAACAATGACAGGACTAAAAGTTAATTTTTAATATATATATATATATATATATATATATATATATATATATATATATAGAGAGAGAGAGAGAGAGAGAGAGAGAGAGAGAGAGAGAGAGAGAGAGAGAGAGAGAGAGAGAGAGAGAGGAGAGAGAGAGAGAGAGAGAGAGAGAGAGAGAGAGAGAGAGAGAGAGAGAGAGAGAGAGAGAGAGAGAGAGAGAGAGAGAGACAGAGAGAGAGACAATGTAAAATGAGGAACAAGAATCTCTCAATAGAACATGCTGAACAAGAGGAAATAAATGGTTCCAGCTCTGAATACACTCTAATGTACAAATATTAAATGCTACAAATGAGTCATTGGTCCAAATGAATGGATGGTAAGTCAGCCCCCCATCAGTGGAATACTGTTACTACATGTATAGTCTAAGTAAAGCATAATGGAAGACATATGTACATCCATACAGAAGACAGATGGAAACAGTTTGTGTAATATACACTATATTGTTCAGCCAGCCTTGTTCTAATGATGTGTTTTAAGGTAGAGTGAAGGTGACTAATGGCTGTAGCTCAGTTGGTAGAGCAGGTTGTCCAATGACTGAAGGGTTGACGGTTCAAATCTTGGCTTTGACTGTCCACCTGTACAAATGTCCTTGGGCAAGACACTGAACCCTAAATTGCTCCCTTTTTAGGTATGGCAGCAGCCGCCTACTTGTGTGTGAATGTGAGACCTGTGTAAAAAACCTTGAAGGTGAAGAAGTGAGTCCATTTACTCTACCTTCACAAGGACACTGAATGGCTACTTTTGTAAGGAAACATACATCTAAATGAATACAGTGCTTACTTACTAAATACAGCACCAAACATATTATATTAGCTCAAATTCTTGGGAGGGAACAACATTCAATAAACGACTGCCTGTTGACTGAGGTTATGTGGTTTGCACTATACCAGGTGCAACAGTGAGATTATTCTACATTTCCTTTTAAAACAAAACTGTGGCACGGAGAGACACTTCATCACATGATGCACTTCCTACTTAAAATGTCAAATTAGCCAACTTCATACAAGGCTTAACCTGATCATAAAACAGAAAGGTGAGATCTTTAGTTGTTGGCAAACTGACAGAATTCTATGTTAGGGTTCTTTATGCTTTAAAATGCCATTTGCAGGACCAACAAGCTGAAAAGAATATAAAATATGAATGCCTTATTATCATGTAACTACGTCTGCCTTCATCTTACAACCTGCTGATGCATAACAGATGATGCTTCTCTTAACATTGTATCTTCACAAAAATGTGACATAGGCCTCTTAAACAAATGGATTGGAGAAGCACTGTATGTTGTGTTTCTTAGCCACCCAACACAGTAAATACATGTTCAGGTAGCAAGACATTATAACATTTGCCACCCCTTTTATTCACACTGCAACTGGAGAAAGTGAGTTGAAACACTACACTGCATAGAAATGGAACAAGCTCCAGACAATTCAAAGGTATATTTTCTTATCAGACTTTGGTATTTGCATTCACACATGCTTTTCAAATGTGAATGCTGATAGTGTCCTATATGTCTGTGAAATATATGTATGTATATCCACATGCTAACTGTTTCGAACAAAGATCAAGCCTAGTGAGAAAACTTTAATACAAATATCCATAGAAAAAAATATCTTTTTTTTTTTTTTTAGTTCAGAACAGGAATTAATCCATTCCTGGGAAACAGGCATTTATGAGACAGTTGTGGGATCTAATTTCTATCAGTCAGGATTACACAAAAAACTACTGCACTAGATTTCTTGAACAGAAAGGATAGTCGTGAATACCTTACATGATGGAGCAGATGCATTTGAAATGAGTCCAAATTAGAACTGTTTCTTCAAATTATTTCATAGTGAATAATCTGACTAATTTAGAATGATAACAACAACCATGAATAAATAAATAAAAGAAAAACACTTGTGACAACTACCATACAATGGTTTGAAGTAGACTGTTGTTATAAAATAGGAAGAATAGATTATTGGTCCTGGGGGTCTGTGTGTACTCTGGTTTAACGTCTAGCAATTGAAATGCCTGTAATGGTTAAGTGATCTAAAATTTAATGAACTACCTGATTATGTGAGAGGTTGAATGAATAAAAGAGCATGTGTCAACCTAGAAAAACCTAACATGCTCAAATATTGCTGCATATCGTAATGCTGTGGGGTTGAAAACCTGCTGAGAAGAAACAACAATGTGAAATCTAATGATGAGTACGAGTCACAGAAATGGCACTGATGACGTCTCTCAGTCACGCTGGAGCTTCTCACCATAAATCATTGCCAGTCCAGTTTCGTGTAGAAACCTGAAACGCCGGTGTTTGAACAACCAGATGGTGAGGATAGTGAGGGTGAGGAGCAGAATGAAGATAAGGAGGTCCGCGCTGTCTTGCCTATGACTCTCCTCAGCTTTTTTCTCTGTAACGATGTTCTCCATGGCACTGTCCTCCTCCTGAGGTGATGATGCTCGGCACACACAGATGCACACAGACAGACTCACTAGCATTAGCAGCCACAGCGTCCTGGTCGCCCTCCAAGCACTGCTGACAGTCACATTAAACGCCATTTCGATTGTTCGGCGCTCAGCTGGTGGAATGTCGTCGTAGGTGAAAACCAAACTTTGTGCGAATATAACACACGAATCAAAGGGCCAGGCGATAGAAAGACGACAGCCACAGAGCAATCGATTCCGGCCCGGAAGTACAAAGGGATTTTTCAAAAAGGTTCCAATGTTTACTTCAAAGTAAAATCATTACAATTAAATATTATCTGTTTCAAACCATACACGGGCATAAAGGTTTATATAAACGATTTTGAACCGTTGAAATACACGAAAAATGTGCAAAAATACAACATCTACTCAGTTTCTGTCAGTATAATTACACTACTTCAAACCTATGATTTTTCTTTTGAAATGTAGGGTTTCAACCGGAAGTGACATTTCACGATCTTTCAAAACTTAATAAATACTAATTTATTTTATTGTTTTCACCGATTTGTACAACAATTAGACCTGTACCTTCACTTCCACGATAAATGAAATTGCAAAAAATATTGATTTTCATACGCTCCTTGGTATTGACATAATTTCACGACAACAATAAAAAAAAAGCCGCAAGTTCTGTATTCAGGCCCACTGAGGGAAGTACTAGTTGTAGTTTTTTTTCCCATGTCATAAAATACAACGTAAAAACAAAAAATGAAATACCAGCACCGCAGTTAATATTTACGGAACATTTAGGAATAATTTTGTGGCCTTCTGTTTACATAATTGATTACTTTGTCGTTTATATAAAACGTTTATAGAAATTGTTATGATTTGGTTTAATATGCAATTTGGTGCATGTTATAAGATAATGTACTGCCTGTCGTTCAACAATTTAGCGCCCAAGTGCGTGATAATTAAAAACTATATTACCATGCATGGGAATATCCAAGGAACCGTGAATGTAACATCAGACTGAGATGCGCGTGCACATAACTCATGCGCACAGCGTCTAGCGATATTTTCGGTGGCTCCCACTCTTTCTACAGCTAGTTCATCCTTTATCTGAAACGATATATAATTGTTCAACATTTATTTGTTTTAGTTTAGCGTTTAAATGCTTTTTCTGTAGCAGCACCGTCAGGAATACTGAAGCAAACATGACATCTAAACTTAAAGGTACGTTAGCCGATTGTGTTGCTATTTTAGCTTATTTGGCTAACCTAAACTAGCTGTCTGTTTCTGTTCTATAAACACGCTACACGAGTAAATTTCACTGCGATTGGTACAAAACCAGGACAGTGATTATGGTATAAATGCAGTGTTTACTACTTTGATTCTACAGGGTGTTCAGAAGTCACGATAAGTGGTCATTTCATCAGACTTAAACGATAATATTGTTTAATGATTGCAATGGTAGCTGATTACCATTAGTTGTAGCTAGCTACAGGGTGTACTGTAACACATATTAGGCCATAGGTTTTATTTGACATTGTGTATAGTGTAATAGTCATAGTGTAATATACATGTGTTGATTGTCATGGTGAAATTAATTTGAACATAATTTGAGTTCTACTCGCAAAATATAATGTACTGTAATTACCCATAGATGAGATCTTTTAATCTTACATAGTTTCACAGTTAGCAGACACGGTATATTAAAAAACAACATCTATTTAAAATAATTACAAGAACATTTCAGAGCTGAAGTAAAGCCGTTTTACGCAGTACATTTTATCATACAAGTGCCTGTATGTGTTTGGTGTTAGTGCATTCTGAGGTCAAAATAGGAGTTTTCTGGATGAACTGCTTGCAGGGATGTAGAAAATCTGAGACATCATAAATGCAATAGAATTAAGCAGTGACACAGTTACCAGTAGTAGTGAGATAGATAGCTTCACACATCTAATAATTAGTTAGCTTCTATCACACTATACACACAATAGTTGCACAAATACACATAAAAAAGGTATTCAGTATCAGGATAAACTTTATTGTCCCTTCTGGAAAATTGGTTTTGGACAACAGTGACACACATTGCTGCATTTTCATTCAAGCACTTAGAATCACAAATCAACTCAATCCCAAAGTTTAAAAATCAACATAATCACAAGTAAATATTACATCCACTCTAATTTTTGCACACTTCCCTTCAAAACCAATAAATACAATTAATATAATGAATACAAGTTCATTTAAAAGGGTGGGAGTAATTTCACTCCTTAAAATAAAGTTAAAAACCGTAAAATACACTTTAAAAAGCTTTTAAAGACATAAGTAAACACACATAGATACAACCATAATAGTATCACTACTGATTTATTGATTGCATCTGTTTCTTAATGTAGTTGGTAAGGCTGGCTCCAAGAATAAGGAGGATGCACCCTATGAGTTGGAGAGCCAGTTCATTTTGAGGCTGCCAACGGTGAGAGTTAAACACCCTTGAAATTTGCATTAATATAACATTTGTTAATAAGTAACATTTAATGTTGGTTGTCTTTTTCTTCAGGAATATGCCTCTACAGTAAGGAGGATTGCCCAGTCTGGTAGTATGAACATGAAAGACAGACTCACAATCGAATTGCACCGTAAGCTGATTAATCATTGTCCATAAGGCAGTTGTTCATTAGTAAAATTATAACCGTTCAGATGCAGCAAAAACATCTACTCATAAAGTTGAACACTTCCCACAATTACCTTAAATTCTGATCTTACTAATTGTTACATTAAAACAATTTTGTAATTACATAGAATATTTTTTTGTTTTTGACATATTTAGGTGAATCACACATTATAGCACCTCAGTTATTTCATAATTGTTATAATTGTCATTTCCGTTTGTAGCGGATGGTCGCCATGGTATTGTGAGGGTGGACCGTGTCCCTTTGGCCTGCAAACTGGTGGATCTACCCTGCATGATTGAATCTCTGAAAACAGTAGACAAAAAGACATTTTACAAGACTGCTGATGTCTGCCAGGTAGAACAGCACTATGGCTCTTATTTTTTATTCATTTTTTTGTCTTTTTTTAAATTAAACAATACATAGAACAGATCCTGAGATCACCCCCCTTTCCCCAAAAAATAAAAAGTAAAAAAAGTAAACAAATAATCAACACTGTGGTTGGATTAATAATATTCCTAATAATAATAATAATAATAATAATAATATTGGCAGCAATAATAATAATAATAATAATAATAATAATTAAAACTTCCAGGCTTAAATGCCCATTCCAATAAAATAGCTGTGCAGCTAACCGTTCCATTAAACACACTTGTTTTATTTTTTGTAACCACTGTTCAATTGTTGGTGATGTTGGTTTCAGTCAGAAAATTGTACTGTTGTGCTCTTATTATTTAAAGTGTAAATATTAGGATAGTTAAATTTCTTGCATTAAAAATGTGTTTCTGTGACTCCTCAAAATAGAATAACTTACTTTCAATTTTGTCAGGCCTTAAAATTGATCAGATTAAGTTGAATGGATTTCATGAAATTACTTTCATCACAATTTTGCTTTGAAATTTTAATTAATGAAATCTGTGGTACCATGTGCATGAAAACACACAGATTTGGAACTTTGGGTGTAAAGGCATTTAAGTTGCACAGTAAGCCAGGAAAATATAAAGTTCCCGTACATACTAGGGATGGGAAGATTATCCGATACGCCGACACGATCCGAGTGTGTCAGTAGAGAAGCTGCGAGTGGATGAAAAGTTTCGAATGATATTGCGATGCATCGGTTACTCAACGTTTGTAGTGATAAAATTCTGTCTGTTCATTAGAATACAATTTTAGTTGCATTTAAAGGTGTTTCTCTTTCTTTGAGCAAAGTTTTTCTTTTTTATAGACTTACATTAACATGCACCATGGATTAGTGGATGTGTACACTATACAGGACAATATGAGCTCCATGGATGAAAACTGTAAAGACTGTATGTGAATCCGACATAGAATGAGAAGAACACATGTTTTTTTAAGACATACTTTTGATCAGCTGTACTGAATATTGTCATACATACCATAGCGGCTTCTTTAAACAGTGACACACATATCCAACAGTGCATCCCAGAATACTTTGCACAGGCGTCTCTTAAAGATACAGAACATTTTTCTGTTTACCCAACATTACATTACCTGTATAAATTGATTATGAGCAGATGTTGAGTGTTATAAACATGTAGAGAAATGACTTTGGAAACACAGTCCTAAGTTTTTACTGATTGTATTTGAGGCACATGTTCTGAAACTGAACTAAACACACTTACATGGTCTTATTTGATAAATAAATAATCCAGCTCACTGAATTGCACAGCATATTTTTAATAGAATGAATGGGTTGAATCAGAATGAGCTGACTCATTCTGTATCATGATTTGGGTGTGAATCGTATCATATTGCATCATGAGGTGACACTCGCATATTTTTAATATATTGGATTGTAGATGCTGTATTGCGATGTGTATCGTATCAGCTTTAAAATTCCCAACCCTAGTACATACACATCCACAAATATGCACCATTTTCCAGTTTAGCAGGAGGGATGGACATTTCATGACATGAATTGATAATTGCTGGTTATCATTTTTGATTATTCAATTATAGTAGTTGGATACAGTATGGGCGGTTATTATCATCTCCTTTTTTATAATTTTGGCATTATTGTTTTACACTGAGATATAGTGATCACATGTATGCCGCAAATAAATAATCATTTAGCCGCCTGGAAACCTAGAAAACAAGTCAATTATAAGTCGATTGTAGTGTTTACTGTACATTGCATACAGCTGGAACGGACTGAACAGCTGACTGTGCTGAAACTGTGACAGTGACTGAGGGTCTCCAGCCTGTGAGACAAAAAATTAGCTAAACAAGACTTGATATTGGTTAATACATTCACTCCGTAATTGTCAGCACAATGAGATGTAAAATACACCTTGCATTGCATTCATAAATAGTCTGAAATTTTCAATATATAATCAACATAGAGCCTGTAACCTCTGTTATTAATGCAAATTGTGCAGCTTGTTAAAAATGTATCAGAGCTGGTGTTTTTGTGGTATATGCATGCATGTGATGTAGAAATGGCAACATTAATCAGTAGAACATAGACCATAATAATACATTCTTGTTTACTCCCTTTCTCACCAATGGATTAGATGCTGGTATGTACACTAGATGGAGACCTTTACCCTCCTTTAGAGGAACCTACAGGTACAGATCCTAAAAGTAAGAAGAAGGACAAAGACAAGGACAAGAAATTTGTTTGGAACCATGGCAGTAAGTTGACACCTATGTACTTCATCAGACCTCAGGTGTTAAAGTGGGAAACTTCACAAATCATTAATTCTTACACATCTAATTGAGTCATTTTGATTTCACTAATCCTGCTGTTCTGGTTT
>CM035792.1:22170302-22277802 GCA_020466265.1 Siphamia tubifer | reverse complement strand
AAATCAGACCTGAGTTTTTCAGGTCAGATGTCTAACACTGGAAGGAATAGTCCTACTTTAAGTTAAATACCCACCTTCACCCACAGAGATGCACACACTGACAGTTCTCCCCTCTAGTCTTCATCTCACCCATCTGACAGGTGTTGTATCTCAGCATGCAGCTTAGACAGATGTCCACTCTTGACAGCTCAGTGCCTCCTTATCTACATACATGGAGCTGTCAGTCGGTAACACCACTGGCCAGCTCTAGTACAGCCGCTCAGCAGAGCCTTTTAAAGTGTGTTGGAATCTGTCTGTGCGGGTTTTTGGCAACACTGTAAAGCAGTAATAAATGGGTCTGCAGGGACTCCTCCTGGCTTGATTTTTGCACATTAGATGGGAAATATAAGAGGATTTTAGAGTCAGCAGGGAGGAGCAGCGGACGGATACAATTAGTGCAGAGTATAGTTGATTATAATGCAGCCACAGGTTGTTGTTGGGAGCTCTCACTTTGCCTGGGTTTAATAAGAACCCTCTGTGGAGCTCAGAGAAGACTGATTTAGTTGGGTCTTTTAGTGATGCTGGCTCACGTTTGTTCAAATGGATTTGTTGTTCCCATTAATCGCAATTTGTCAGACCAAACTGGAGGCATCCTCGTGAATCGTAAACTGAGGAGTAATCCTTGTCCTCATGATTTAGTGGCTGTAGTGTTTAGCTTCATTATTCCTTTCCACTTGACTCAAAAACGGAAGCATAAATGAGCATTTTATCTAATGTGACTCTTCTACTTCTCCTTCCAGTTATGGAATACCAGGTGCAGATTAACAGCATCAAGTCTAAACTGCAAGAGACACGTGCACGAAAGAAACAGCAGGAAGAGCTCATCATGAAAGTAGAGAACCAGGCCCTCAAAGTAAGCAGCGAACACACACATTTCACCAACTCAGTTCATAATATATGTCTGCATGTGTAGAATCATTATGTACATTAGCTACTTCTACTTCTGGTCCAACTATGACTAAAAAAATGTTTTTTAGTTACTGTTAATGGGAATCCATTTACATCTTTTTATTTCCTGGAATGCAACCACCAAACCCTGACATATATTTTACCACAGGCAACAATTTTTGAGTTACTGAGTGGTGCAGTGGGCCGACAAGTTGATCAACACCTACTGCTCACAGCTGTTACGAATCAAACCACAGCACACCAGGATTTTCTAGAAGGGGTTCACCCTCCACAGCTTTTAACAGGAAACACAAATATGTAAAAGAAAGTAATATTCTGCCCGCCATTTCATGTGAACCTAAAGCTTTAAATATTACTTTTCTCCTATCAGTCCTTTACCGTAAAGACTCTCCCATCCAGACAAATGGTCTGAAATTCCAGTGTTTAGCTGCTGTGTAGTAAAGACTTTAAATCAGTGAAACATGAGTAAGCACGGTCCTTTATACATTGCCATTTAGAACTCTCGTTGCCTGGTGTTTGGGGACCGTCAAAGCCCCATCTCCAGTCGTTATTATCACAGTCGTAGGGAAAAGGTCAGCTGTCTCTGGCTGGCATTCCAAGTGGCCTTTCTGTCAGAGAAGAGATAGTGACATGAGCAGCCTGGGCAGACACACATTTACAGCCATCACAATTTAATGAGGCTCAGCATGTCGACTTGAACAAATCTTGTTTGTCTCTCTTCACACAGAACCGCTTCCAAGCCTTGTTGGATGAGATTATTCAGCAGGAGGAGCGAGAGATGGAGCAGGTAAGAGCCTTTTTGTAAAAGCCAAGGATCAGTGCTTGCAGTGAGCGTTTTACAGCTTTCAGCACTTTGCATGAATTTTTTTCCGCATCATTTATCTTGTATGAGAGTCAGACGCCATGGTTGCAGGCAGCATTGAGCTTGCTGTCCTATTTAAAACAGCAGTTTTCATTCCTAATAGCAAAGTTGAAATTTGATCAAGCAAAATGCAATCTGTCAGTAGCTACCAGCCGCCCCTTTTACAGCTAAGGCACTCAGGCCACCCACTGTCTTGGGTCATTGTTTGTATTGACAAATGAAGGCAGCAAATTAATGTGAAAAGACGTGTTAATCATCCTCCACTTACCCTGCAATTACACTCTGGTGCTGTCGGACATCAATCACACCTTCTATTTTCTGCTCCAACAGCTGGCCTCCCTGCAGGAGCAGCTGGACTCACTGATTGAAAAGTGACCACCAGGGGGCATCGTCCTGTCATCTTCTGCACTGCACAGGTGAAGAGGCAGAGGAGGAAGTCTTGATTAGTTTCTTTGCTGTGTCATTCCTTTAACTTTTTCATTTAGATAAAAAAAAAAAGCATTCAATTTTGTGTATTAAAATTGTCTATTAATGTTTTTTATTTGCTGGAATAATTTGTTAGTAACTGTATGAATAAAACATTTACTTACCTTTAAAGTCAGTGTCTTATTTTGCTTGTCACGCTGAAAGTAATATTTTTTTGCACATTGGACACATTTTACTTGAGATTCACAACATTATGTATTTTTTTATTTACTATACCTTATCTTTAATCTTTATTTTTTGTCCAAAAAATACAAATTTTACAGAAATTTATTTTTTGCTTCTGATCAAAGGCTTGTAACATCTTGAGTAATAGTGATGGAAGGGGCTTGATCAACATAATATAACATAATAATAATAATGATAAGAAGAAGAAGACCCATTTTATAATCAGGTGATTTCTAATGCAGTCTTTGTCCATCATCAGAAAACAGCCTCCAGTTGAAGTAAGACACACAGAGAGAATTCAAGTCCAGGTATACATGTACTTATCAGTCCCCAGTGGGAATTTTTTGCATCAGCTCAAAAAACATAACCTAGAAAAGCACTCAGAGAGCACAGATGAAATCTAAGCATTCGTTCCTTGTGCCAGTATCAACATTTCCTGAAAATCTCATCAAAATCTGCCCCCCCATCACCAAACCCTGATGAAAACAACTTCCTTGGTGGAGGTAATAAAATCAAACCATCAATGGCCAGTCCATCATTCATCACACTAAGGTATGAGAATCTGATGCTTATTGAAGACAAATAATAGCAAGTAACTGCTGCTTAATTCTCTTGAATGAATGGAATACAGCAGCATTGGTGGAAGTATTTTGATTGCTACACAGGGACAGAGCGGTGAACCTCCCCAACCTTACTCCCACCGGCTCGACCCCTGGTACCGTCCTTAGAATGTGGCCGTCTGGGGATGCGTCTCATGCACTCAGTTTGACCTGATGCTGGCCAGAGAGAACCTAAGTGCACCACTGTACTGTGCCCTGGCACACGGGCAGTTTTTTTTAGTGATTTGAGCCTCATTTACGGTATTCGTGTGGGAATGAGGGTCCCACACTCAGTATATATATATATATATACTCGGTGTGATTGGTGGGGGGGATGGGGGGGTTCACCCCCTCTTCTGGTTTTGGACATCACTGTTAGGGTCTGTTAGAGTACACTGATTTTACTGTGTGTATATATATATATATATATATATATATATATATACATAAAATTTATTTATTCCTAAGTGTTTTTATTCCTCTTTAGGCACGAAAAAACCAATGCGACTGAAATATTTTTAATGAACCTCTGTTTTATGGAGTTACAATACTGTCCACTCAGCTGGAAAACATCCGTTTAAGCTTTGAACCAAAGAAATGTGTATTTAAATATCAGAACAGTATTACAGTCTAATAACAATGAGCAGTTGATTTATGTGTAAACATGTTAGTGCAGATCAGGTATTAAGAACAGACCAGTTACAGTAATGATATAAACTGACTGATATGGAACTAAAACAACCAAACAAGAGAACAGCTGTAGAATAACTGTCCACTGTAGTGACCAGTATGCATCAAAGGGTTAATGTGTTACTGGAAAGGCCTATGGTGAACAAATTCCTCCTGCCTGGTAGATTATATATGTATTACATGTATCTATGCATCAAATTTTCAAGACAAAAAAAATATCTCACTAATCATGTAGAGAGCTTAAAAACTCATGTATCAAATATGATACGTTTGGCATTAGAGGGTTACATTTTCAATTCTCTTGGGTCAATTCTCAGGATGTTTTCTCAATGAACTCTTGTGTTATATTACCTTCAGAATGTCCCTCTAGCTTTAATGCTCTTTTATAATTTTCTCTTTCCATTTAACTTCATAATATCATTCATATTCTTTTTGTTAGATGTATAACCACACATGTGCTTTTCTCAGTCATTTTAATATGTTCAACTGAAATATATAACAAATATTTAAACAATATTAAAAACTAAAATGTGTGTGTGTGAAATGTTTCTGATATTTCTTGTTAGAACTATAACCATCGCAGCTCTGCAAAAAAAAAAAGCTAAAGCCTACCTAAGACTTTTGTACCATACAGTATATCCACCTTAGTGTATTTAAATCTGACTGTACATTTGACCTAAAATTCAATTTGTGTGGCTGCTTCTTCCTGTGCAGTATCCTCAAATGACATACAGGCTTCACTCTGTGGCCAGGCAAAAGTGTCATCATTATGCCATAAGATTACTTTCCTTCCAGAATGATCTTTAGATGTTCCAGAGTAATCTGGACCTTTCTCATCCACGTTATTCAGGGCAAGTGGTCATCCCCGCCTCTCCAGCTCCAATCCTGCAGGGATTGTCCCACCAATCGCAGGGGTAGGCAAGGGATTAGCTCGTCAGATTAAAGTGGCCATCTCCAAACCCTGGCTAATCCTGCCATCTGTCAGAGAGCAGCAAACCAGCCAAGGCACTCTCCTCTGGGCTAATTAGAAAGCCAGAAGAACACAGCAAAAAGAAACATCAGAAAAACGCACACTTTTTCTGTCTGGTGCTGCTGACGATGGAGGAGACGTACCTTCTCAACCACCCAGGAGTGAAGAAGAAGATTCTGGCTGGAGGCACTGGACCGCTGCCTCACTTCCCTCCTGGGACAAAGGTAAGTCATAGATGATGACCTGATTCTATAAATGATTATTCAATCCAAACACAGTGTTATGAAGAGACATTACTCTTTTCGTAATTACCATTGTAATGTAATTATTCCACATTAAAATGTCTATTTTTAGTGTTGTGATCCATGGCCCATATCGGTTCTACCACTGAATTATTCATAATGTGAGGAAATTATTCTGTATCTGGCTCTTACACACAGAGCAAACATTTGGTCAACCAAATTGCAACATGTTTTTTGGCACCATGTCTGTGTTTCTGTTCATGCACTGATCCACTGGTCGCCGAGTTTTCTGCTTCCTAGTCACATCCAGCCATATGGCACCAAGCCTGGACCCTGTGACAAACATTTTCCATGACAATGCCAGCATGAATTTCCAGTATTACCTGCGTGTCTGCATTACAGTGTGTGTGGGTGTGTGTTGCCTCCCTGGAGAGGTGATTCCCAGTTATTATACACAATCTGTCAAGCTATAAACACACAGTTCCATGGAGCCCAGATAAATATATTCAGATACAGTAAAGCCTGTCTTACTCCTTCACATATATGGGTATAGGAATCACATAGTGAGCATAAAAAATACCATGATACAAATAAGGATATTGAAAGATTTGGTTTACATTTTATGAAATTAATTCAAATTCTAATTCCTCTTCTTCTATCTCTGTACAAGATTGTGTTCCACTTCCAGACATTGCTTGACAACTTTGAACGTACAGTCATTGATGACAGTCGATTGGCGGGCAAGCCAGCTGAAATCTTTGTTGGAAAGATGTTCAAAATGGAAGTATGGGAGAACCTGTTGACATCCATGAGGGTCGGAGAGGTGGCAGAGTTTTGGTGTGATGCTGTTGTAAGTTGGCCTCCAGTCACGCCTTCATTTCCACTATTCTTTTCACATAGCTATATTCTCTTCTCACATACATACATGAAAAACAAAAAGACTATACAACTATATGAGAATGGGAATACATAGGCCCATATGTAATAAGGAAAATATATGGATATGATATTGAGAATATATGTATGTATGTAAGAGGAAAATATATGTGTGAGTGAAAAAATATATATATATGTATGTATGTATAAGAGAATACATGTATATTATAACCCCAGAAGGAAATATGGCCTAAATGGCCCCAAATACTCATAGTATGGTACATACACGCACACACACATACACGCATACATACATACATACATACATACATACATACACACATACATACATACATACATACATACATACATACATACATACATACACACATACATACATACATACATACATAGACACACACACACATGCACATGCACACACACATACATACATAGACACACACACATACACACATATACAAGTAATGAGACCCCCAAAGAGGTCCTAATGAGTCTTCATCATCAGTGAGGAAAGGGAGGGTTTTGCTTCTCATTAAGATGCACATGAATCAATCCTCCACAGCCTCCTACATGCTCAGGAATATGAATACAAACAGCATTTGTGAAAAACATTAACATTTGCACAATCTTTTTGTATTTTCCTTCTGTAGGAAAATATCATTTGCAAGTAAAATTGTAGTCACTGCTTGTAGTTTCCTAGAAGGGCTGATTGGCATGGAGTGGAAGCACATGATGGAAGGTTGCAATGTTTAGTATGTATAGTTATGCTTTTGTCGATGTGTTCATTTGTCAGCACACAGGGTTATACCCCATTGTGTCTAAAGGAATGAGGCTGATTGCTGAGGGCAGAGACCCACTTGAAGGCCAAAGACACATGTGTGGAATGGGAAACCTATTCCACTATCACTCCACTGGATTTCCAGAACTGGATGAACTGATGAGGACGCCTCAGCCCCTCATATTTATTATGGAACTGTTACAGGTAACCATCAGGGTAAAATTATCATATCATACTGGATACAGCAGAAGAACATTTAGCTTTCTCCCACAATTTTCTACAAATTTAGCATCTGTAAACATATTTTTGACATATTTACCTGTTTATTCCACACTCCTCTAGAACTGAATCAGTCTCGAACAGTATTGTCTAAACTCTACAGACACCCCTGACAAAACTAAACTCTCTTTCTATGTACAATTTTTGCTTTGAAATAATATGTTATTCAGAACAAAATTATAACTCAGCAGGGGTTACAACAAGTGCACTAAATTAACATTTTCACTGATAGTTTCGCAAAGCTGACAAATTTATGTACTTCTTATAATGCACTTATAATGCTTCTGTTGTTGTTTTTTCCACTTTCATCATGTTGTTCTGTCTTGGTGCCCCTGCTGCTTGCAGGTGGGAGACCCTATGTCCTACCAAAGAGAGTCATGGATGATGGAGAAGGATGAGAAGCTGCAGACGGTGCCAAGCCTCCACATGCAGGGCAATGCACTGGTCAAGCGGAGAGAATTCAGAGAGGCTGCCAGCAAGTACAAAGAGGCCGTCCTGCTGCTGAAAACAGTCCAGTCCAGAGTGAGTTGAGAGACATGAAATGGGATGGATATGGGAACTGAGTGATGTGCAAATGTATGAATTCAGAGGGTTTTTTTTTTTTCTCTGATTTGAGGTTTTTGGAGCACACAACTCCTCTTCTCCAGTGGGACATTCCTGTTTTCCTGTTTTGCTCTGCTTCTTCATGTCCTTGATTGCAGGCGGTGGGGTGGGAGGACTGGCAAGGAGGGGAAGGGCTGTGCAGAAGTCTTGGATTCAAAGGGGATACAAGGATACAGGAAAACTAGGGGGACATAACCTGTATATGAGATGTTATGATGACGGAGTGTAGGATTATTTTTTTCTCCATGTTTCTACAGTAGTCAGCATACTCACAAGTTTAACATTGGGAACTCGCAAATTCACAAAAAGCAGAGTTTGGTATAAATCATTCAAACACTGTACAAGAGACAGCAAGCAACATAGCAGCACTTCTAAGTCTTGTTCGTGTATGTGTGTGTGTGTGTGTGTGTGTGTGTGTGTGTGTGTGTTTGTAGGAGATGCCTGGTGATATAGACTACATAAACTTGGGTCGGATGATCATCCCACTGGAGTTGAACTACTGCCAGTGCATGCTGGAGTTGGAAGAGTACTATGAAGTTATAGAACACACTGATGAACTGCTGGAGAAACACAAAGGTAATGCTTCCTCTAACTACGCTAGATAGGATTGTATGGATTATGATTACTAATCCTCATTTTGGCACTGAAACTCATTTTGTCTTTTTCTTTTCTGGAGAGAGATTTAAGCAAGCAGAAATATTATTTTCGTATGTACACACACAGGCACTTAAAAAAAGAGATGATATACTTATTCACTGAATTTTCCCTTGTAGGGATTTAAAATATAGACTATTACTGGCTTCCTGTTTCTGTAACCTTACAGATACTTTGGTGAAAAATAAATGGGGATATGATATCAGCAGAGACCTGGATTTGTTCACTGTTAGAGTTTAATGTAACTATGTTTAAAATATTTGTAGGCCCTTTAACCCATATATTTGTGAAGTAGTAACTTATGGAGGTCTATATTTTTAGAAAATCTCTAGAGAAATATTTTATACCTTTAAGGCATGCTCTTAAATGTCTAACCTTGAGACTGGCTATAAAGAATATATATATATATATATATATATATATATATATATATATATATATATATATATATATATATATATATATATATATATATATATATATATATATATATATATATTTAATATTAATTTATTTTGTCAATTATATTTTTACTAGTTCCGTCAATTGATTAAAATTAATTAATTGCCATTAATCATGTAAATGTTAACTTGTGATTAATTGCATCGCACATTTTTGTGTCATTGAAATTCATTGTAATACTCTTAGAAATGTAGAAAAACGAATAGGCTTGGTTTTCAAAAATGTTTGCTTTATTTTATTAAAAACAAACAAGTAGTGTTACAGACACTAACATCTGCCATAATAAGATATGACAAACGGGGGAAAACAGAAAACAATAATAATAATGAAGGCTCAAAAGCAGTCCCTAAAAATAAGCTGATATAAAAGATTTTTAACATAAATCAACTCTGTGGTGTAAAATAACATGTATTTGTAAAATTACGAAATGCTTGGGAACTCTAATGACGATTAATTGAGATTTGAAAAAAAAAAAAAGATTAAAAAAAAGAAATAATTAATTGCGATTAACTTGATTAATCGTGACGGGCCTAATTTTTACATTTCATATAAGTTTTGGGTTGGAACATACATTTATTCTGTTTGTTTCTTCAGACAAATGCCACCAAGGCTCTGAGCCGACAGTAGGTTCAGTTCAAACATTACCAAATGTTCTCCCTAATGTAGCATAATATCAGAAAAAGTGAATATCTTTGGAAGTATGCCCACAGCTTTCTTGTAGCAATTTCGATTAAAAGACTCTTGCCTGTGGATAGGGCAGGCTGTTAACAGCTGGCATGAAGACAGTCCTTCTTTTGTTCCTAAAGTCTTTTGTTTGCCAGCTCTAACACAGAAAGAAAACCTGGTATTTTCAACACCTCTGTATTTACCTGATATAACATGGGCTACTGCATATGATATGACATTTTTTAAAGATAAAATGGATCAATTATTGCCCAAATGTAATTTGTATGGTTTTGTATTATTGAACAGTTTTTTTAAGCGATTAGAGTAATAGTCTTTACTACACTACAAAAAAATTAAATATTGCCAAGTGTATTTTTCTCATTACTCGTAATATATGTCATCACACTAAAAAATAAGACATAATCACTTAAAGAGAAAGTTTTCATTGAGATATAAATAACTTATTTTTAGTCAATAGATCTGGAAAATGTATTTTCAAGAAATCTTACCAAGATAATTTTCACTTGTACCATTGTTCCTTTTTGTTTGTACTTAATTCAAACAAAATATCTGGGCTTTTATTGTGGGGTATTTTTTTTCCACTTCATGATCACATATTATCAACCTCGCCTCAACCTTTCTCAAAGTTAAACATGTGACCAATGATAATTTGAAGACATGTCAAGCTGACAAATATGAGTACAATGCTTGTGCTTTTTGCAGCAGTAGCTGTTGCATGTTGTGGCCTTATATCCAGTGTGTAGGAGGGCTGAGGTTGATGTAACCCAGGGTTTTATTGTCGAAGCAGGCTTGGGAGTTATTCTGTCATACCCATGGCTACTCATATAATCCTAGAGGAACTCACATGCTGGCAAAGTGTCTACTTCAGAGCCTTATGAATTATGCCCCTCGCCCAGAGATATCATCCACCAAGGCAGGCTTTATTTTACTCTCTGGCCTGGATTTCCAGTTTTATACAGTATTTTTCATCTTACTTGTGTGTGTGTGTGTGTGTGTATGTGTTTGAGGCAGTGTGACGGTAGGAAGATGGTCGTATGAATTTGCTTGTGAGTGAAACACTTTTGTGGAAACAGTGGGCAGGAATTTCTGAGCTCCACTACTGCTACTGTCACATAGCTGCAGTCTTCTTCTTCATCATCATCATCATTATCACACTTTTTGGCTTCATTTCGTTTCCACATTACCTGTATTATGCTCTCCCAGCTGTTGTTCCTCCTGTCATGTTGTTTGCATCGGGCACTCCAGTTCTCTGCTTCATGCCTTCAACTTACTTGTCCCAGTTGAGGCTTGCTGCAGTGTCTCTGCTTTTGCTAGAGGCAGCAAAGAAATCTGTTTAAATTTTGGGTGAATGAAGATTTAGCAAAGAGGGAAATTTAATGCTGAGGAACTGAAAAATGGATTTAACCAAGCACATGAGCCCATTCTGGTGGGAGAGAACCATTACAGACAGTGAGCATGTGTGTATCTACATATATTTTAGAAACATGAGGCTGTAGTACAGAATAATACGCAGCACTTTGCATGCTTTTGTGTTTCAAATGCACTTCAGATATTAACTATGTGCGGCATGCACACATGACAAATTACCCACAAGGCTACAGTAGACAGCAGAGGTTTCTTATTACGCATCTCTTGGTTTGACACTAATGATATTATTAACGCCTGCGTCTTATTTACTCTCTTGCTGTTTTCTTATGTGTTTATGTTTTTGTTTTGTAGACTGTGTGAAGGGTTATTACAAAAGAGCAAAGGCCCACGCTGCAGTGTGGAATGAAAAGGAGGCCCGGAGAGACTACAATATGGTGGCACACCTGGATATTACTCTGGCCTCGCTTGTCAATAGAGAGCTGAAGAATCTGTCAGAACGCCTGAAGGAGAAGTACTGGGAGGAGAAGGAACAGTACTGGAACATGCTAGAGAAAAATGAGATGAGAGAGGAAGGTGATGAAGAGGAGAAAAGACAAAAAGAAGACATTAAGGATGAAGTGACAGAAGAAAAAGCGAAAGAAGAATCTCCAACAGGGGGTGAAGAAGTTCATACAGAGGAAGTTGAAAGTATAACGGTTCCAGTTACTGATGAAGCAGGTGGCCAACAGGAAGTTAGGTCATCTGAGATCAGTGAGAACGTCGCTGCTTTAACAGAAGGGAAGGACTGGCAGCAGATGTTGCGACTGGTTATGCTACTGCAGGATGAAGGAAACTTCATGGTGAAAGAAAATCGCTTTAAAGAGGCTTCTGAAAAGTTCAAGGAAGCTATAGAATACGTGGACTTCCTTCAGAAAAAGGTTAGTGGAATTGCTTACATAATGAAGTAATGAAATAGTTTGAATATATTGTATATAGTGTTTCCCTTAGTGCATAGTGCATTAGACCTGCTGGACCACCAGGCCTTCCTAACCCCCCACCAGGCTAAACATCACTATTTATTTATTTATCTTGAAGAAAAGTATACCTGTTACAACTAGTGATACTAACCATTATGTTAACTTAAATGTTAATAATATAATGTCAGAGTCGTGGCCCGCTCTGGATATAGATTTAAATATCTGTATAATAAAGTGTAAATGTAGCCTTTACACTTCCTTAACATGATTTCTACTAAACAAATCATGATTGGGCTTCAATATGACAAATCCTTCTTTAATTTATCCCTCTTTGTGGATTCTCTCACTGACATTGATAATAAAATGTCTGAATAAAAATGTCTTTCAGAGTTAGCAGGTGGTGTAAATACTGTGAAAACATTTTGTACAGTAACACACAATGGGTATAATTTCATATTTCTTGTCAACTATTATTATTATTAGTGTTATTATTATTATTATTATCTTTTTTTTTTTTTTTTTGCAAAACATGGTGGTCCACCAGTGGGTTTAACTAGCACCAGGCTTAGCAAGATTTCTGGAGGAAACCCTGGTATATATTATGTAATAAATCAGTATTTATACACCATATGTCTGTATCCTAAACACATTTGACTGTAGCTCTTAGAATATCAGCGCACACAGTCATTATTTGTGTATCACAGAAGCAGATAAAACTGTTCACGTCAGAAACAAGTATTTATTGAAGAGATGAATAAATTAATTTGGAACTTGCATGCAAGTGAGAACATGAACAGAACAAGCTGCCATCAGATGTTCTGATAACCAGTCTAAAATACAGATTCTTTATACTCACTAAACATTCCCTGGGTGGAGGGGGAGAAAGATAACACTGTCTTTCTCAGACCTTTGTAAACAAAACATGTCCTTGGAGAGAGTGAGAACTCATGAATGAACGTAATGTTTACAGTATCAGTGAGACATTCACACAGACAGAAGGTGTGAATTTAATGTTTACAATATCAGTGAGATGTAGTGACCCAGTCAAGGTAAAATTTCCTCCACATGTGCTAAAGGGCTACTAAGATAAGCACACTTTTTCTTTTCTACACATTTTTCACCTCAGTTGTTAAGTACAACTGAACCCCAATACATATGAGAGTCGTGCAGTGTAATAAGTATCGCAGCATCTTTGGATGGTAGCATGGCACACACCACCACCACCACCACCTGGTTCAATCTAAACAGGATCTTTTGTGATTTTGTCCAGATGGATGTCAGGTGTTGATATACAACACATTAACAATTCCCTGTTCAGTGCGTTCACTGTGATGAATAGTTGAATGTGCCAGAAAGCGCAAAAAGGATTGTGGCTGGCTGTTTTTGGTAAACTATAATCATCTGTCATAGTTGCTTTTTCACTGAAGAGCAGCTGTGCTATTGTAGGTGTGCTAGTGAAGAGAAGAGCAGAGAAAGACTGCTAAAAATAACTGCTATCCACAGAGATATCACTATGACAGCATTCGCCTGTGCTTCTTAAACTTCCTCTGCTCTGCGACATCTCACTGTCTAGTCCCACATACCTTTCACCCACAAAAAACTCCCTCCTCTCATCAACCCACCCACTTCTGTCATCAACTGTCCTCCTTCTATTCTACCACTCACTGATGATTGACAGCTCATGAGTCGTCAATCATTTTTAACATCCAGTCATTTTCACACCTTTCTTACACATCTTCAATTTAGTTAATAAATACTAATATAAAATAAATAATAATATAATAACAGAAAATATATAAGTTTAAAAAAATCTTTAAAATAAGAAATTACTAATACGTATCAATTATGTGATAAATTGAATGATTTGTCTCATTAAGTGAGGAATTTGTTTAATTGGAGAAAATAAATAAATCATTTACACATTGTTTTAAAGGAATGTGTACATGATGGGGGAAAATAATCATAGTTTGAAGTTGTTTTTGATGTGATGTACACTGCTTCTGCCCAACCCTTTATTGGTTATAAATAATTTTTATCTTGTTAAATATATAGCTTTTTTTTATCATTCAATTATTCATTCATTTATCCATTCATTGTTGTTTTCTGCTCAGGCTTATTTCATCTTTTCAGTATACCCTCATCTCTTTCATTTATCATTTCTTCCTTCCATCTTCCCTTCCTTTATGTCTTCCCCATGCTCTCAACAGGTACAACCACATGACGACGACTGGGAGTCCCTGGAGAAAGTTCGACTTCCACTGGATCTCAATCTCAGCCAGTGCATGTTAGAGCTAAAACAATACCAACAGGTGGTAGAGTTAAACAACAGTATACTTAAAAAGCATAAAGGTAATAAAACATTATGTGTGGGTAGTGTTTGTCACTGGGGGAAAGAGGAGACGGAATCATAAAAAGTCTTAGTTTGATATAGAAATAGGTACACGAGTCTTGAAACACACTTTGTTTTACTTTATGTTTTTGTTTTTTTCTTTCACACCTTCACTTTTCGAGCTTAAAAATAACAAGATCTCTTGCCTGGCCCTCAGCAAACGCCTGCTTTCACATCGCAACAATCCTTGATCTTTCTGTTTACCAGGGAAAAAGAAACCAAACACTCTCATTGCTGAGACTCTGGCTTTCATTCCTCTGGCACCCACCCATGGACATCACAGTCAAAAATGAATTCATTGTTTTCTTTTTTGTTTCTGTATGACT
The DNA here is from genome assembly GCA_020466265.1 of Siphamia tubifer. Taxonomy (NCBI): domain Eukaryota; kingdom Metazoa; phylum Chordata; class Actinopteri; order Kurtiformes; family Apogonidae; genus Siphamia; species Siphamia tubifer. The sequence continues at coordinate 22,263,441 of CM035792.1, read as the reverse complement.
GAATTATTTATAGTTGAGGCTGATGTGGAATGATTGTTCTTAGCTTTCCTTTTCCCTTCATTTACTTCTCCCCAACTTTTGCCTTGTACGTTCTGTCCTGTCTCACCACTGTTATTCAGTGCAGTATTTCATTCCTACTCTCCCTCTAGTCCTTTGTTTTTCTTTCTCCTTTTACTTCTATCCTTTCTGACCTCTTGATCGCATGACTGAACTCCTGATCTTAAGTTTCTTCTTTTTCTCTTCTCCCCTACAGTCTTTGCACTTACATTTTCTGAATTATAAAGTGCACTTAAAAGATTTTAATGTTCTCCGAAAACGACAGTGTGTCTTATAATCCAGAGCATTTTATATATGGATTAATTGTGATTGTGTTTAGCAACTTGGAATTTAGAATTTTTATCTCATGATTTTGACTTTTTATCACATAATTTTGATTTATTTCATGATTTTGACTTTATCTCATGAGCTCAACTTTTTATCACACAATTTTGACGTTTTAATTGTATAATTTGGCCTTTTTTATCTCATGAGTTTGACTTTTTATCTCAGAATTTGGACTTTTTAAAAGTTTGATTTAGCAGAATAAGAGTGTTTTGTTCCGTGTTACATCTCAACAAGGTTAGGAGTTATTGTGACTGTTTAGTTTCGCTTAATGTGCCTTATATATGAAATAAAAAAATAACCTAACAAAATAAACCATTCATTGACAGTGTGCCTTATAATCCAGTGCGCCTTATAGGGCAGAAAATATGGTAATTCTGTCATTTCTAACCTTCCACAGGTAACTTTAAAGCGGTGTACCAGCGGGCTCGAGCACATGCAGCCTTACGCAATGAGGATGAAGCTCGGAGAGACTTTGTCACAGTGGAGAAACTGGACCCAAAGTTCAAACCGTTTGTTCGTCAGGAACTGAAAAAAATGGGTGAGAGCATCCGATCCATGCATTCCCGCCAGAATAAGAATTACTGGGAAACAACACAGGAGAAATGGGGACCTGAAGGAAGACAAGCTAAGGCTGCAGCACAAAAAGTCAGACAAAAGAATGTGAAATGTGCACAGAAAGATGCAGGAGAAAAAAACAAAGCAACGGTGAAGGCAGATAAAGTTGGTAAGATGGAAGAAGGCTCAGTGAAAGCCAAGCCTGCTATAGCAGCAGAGGGAGGACATGATGGAGGGACAGAGAAAACTCAAGACGTGAGAATAGAACAGAGCAATAAAGAGCCAAAGTGTGGGAGAACTGAAGTAGAGGGCTCAGATAATGGAAACACAGATAGCGCTGTGGTTCTGGAGGACGCGCACAGTGAACCAGATAATCGAGACACAGATAAAGATAAAGATCCAGCACCCACCAGCACAGGCAAAGATAATGTAGTGAGCAAGCGATCACAGGGCGATAAAGGCAAAAAGAAGGTCAAATGTCAATCAACTGTTGCATCGGGCCGAGTCAGGGAAGGCCAAAGGAAGAAAGCCTGCTGTGATAAGGCAGGAAATGGAGACACTCAATCAATGTAGACCAGTGGGTTGGAAGTGCACACCTGAAAAGGCTGCAGGAGAAGCGACAAATAGACCTGAAAGTGAGTTCAGGGACAAAAACGCACTACAGTTACAGATAGGTTAAGAGAAGGAAAAAAAACAGGATAAACAACCAAACTCACACAGAAGAAGGACATATTGATTTTGTCACATATAAACCAAATATAAACAAAAAGGGAAAAAATTAACATAAAGAGCTCATTTTTGGCACCATTCTGAGTCAACTTTCATTATTCAATTCTCAAAGGGATAAGTGCAGGCACATACAAAAAACACACACACACACACACACACACACAGAAAATGCTAATTGCAAATACAAAGTTTTTATTTCTGTACACAAAGAGTAAAAAGCAGCCAGTAACCCACTTATTACAGTAAAAAGCCTTACTTCAGAAAACTTTTTTTTTTTTTTTTTTTTTTTTACAGATTAAAAACTCCAGACACCGAGTAGTGTTTTAAGTGCAGACTGAGTGGACAGAAACATGAAATCAAAATGATTAAAACAGAAACATTTAAGTTATTAATGAGGTATATTAATGGTGATTTGAAAACCAGTAATGTATAAGTGTGTGTATACATGTTTGAGATAAGTTGATTCATTGACCTGTCGTGTACAAGGTGACATAAACGCACGTGTCCTTGTTGTAAAAGCATGATGGGTAACGCAGACGGTCTGACGCAAAGGCAGGAGAGTAATGATGGAACTTGTTAGCATGTCGACCCCACTACATACTGCAACAGAGGTCGATACATAGCCTTGTTGCAGCATCCTCTTGAGGGGGGGGGGGTTCTGTCTCAGTGGAAAGCCTTTCTTCAATCACAGCTTCAGTCATGCTACAGGGAGCAGGGTTTGTGTTGCTGTGTGTCTGTGAGAACAGTTTGCTGGAGGCCGCTGACTGTGCTGCCCTGCCTGGACAGAAAATTGTACATTGATCAGACCTCAGATGATCGCACAGTCAGAGCGAGATAAGACTCTGCTGCAGCCGGGTGACCATCAAAAGCAATTTAGACGCTCCTGTCAAACATGGGTGGAGTGGAATGTGAGGACAAGCTGTGTATGGTAATTTAATGCTGTCATAATCCCACCTAGTGTATTTATTTCATTCTGCCTCTCATCTACTCCCTTTATTGTCTAAAAATAAATATAATGAATGTTGACATGCAGCCCAATAGGGAATACCTCCTTGTCTTTTTTTCACACTGTCACTGTTACATCGCTTCATGTATCCACAAAGGACTAACACAGACGAGAATTGAGTTACAAGTGTGAGGGCGCTGGGTGATCATCAATGTATAATGAGATCTGTGAGTACCAATAAATAAATGACAATGAAAAAACATTGTTTTTCTTTTTTCAAGCTGAGCTGCTACTTGTTGTTTGGACTTGTAAGGACCCAAAACATATTCTGGTGGTGCTCTACGCTGTAGCTCAAATAAGATATTATAGGAGTGGGCTAAGAGGGTCATAATAAAACTAATAATCAGGGCATTTCATAGTATTTACACTAGCTGTGTCAGTTTAATATTGAACTAAAGCGAATAAAGGGCCACAAAGAAAATAATGTTTCTCCTCTTATTAACCTTTTGAAAGCAGAGTAATATTTTGGTGACAGTATGTTAGGTCTGATCTGATCATGTGATTAAAAATCAATAATCAGTTATTATGTCTCGATCAGCGATTATCAGATCTATAATATTTTAAAACAAATGGTAACAATTTGGTATTTATTACCATGTTATCACAGTACAGATTGATACTGTCTTAACCATACTGTCATTGGCCTCAACTCCATTCAGAAGCATTGCATTACGGTTTATTACTTGATTGTTCAAGCTGCCTCACAGAAATACTACATATACAAGTGTATATGTAAAAATAAGGTGAATAAAACAAAGGAGCATCCTGGATCTGTTTCTCCATTTTTAGAATATATTATAAAAGTATATAATATAAAAGAAATATATATATATATATACATATATATATAATATATTTATTTTTATTAAAAAGGTTATTATTTTTGGCATTAGTGTTCTGGTATTAGGTTTGAATATTAGAGGCTGCACCTTTAACATCAGATGAAGATTCCTGGTACTTAATATTTCATAAAACAGAAAGTCACAATAGTATAATAATTATAATAGTATAATAATTTTATCATTGGGATGTTTCCAAACTATTACAGAAATTAAACAGCACTCATGGTAGTTTTTGTTATCAAACCTCCACCTCCTTATTACCATGTTATTACTGAGCTGCACTATGAAGTGCTGCTTTTTAATCTGTGGATTTGTCAGATGTTCATGATTATCTTCAATAACTACAGCGCTTCAGTGGAAATGGAATGAGAAAGAGGAGAAATGTTTTTTTGGAAACAAGGTCCTCTCTTGCTTCCCTTAAGGCTATTAGCATTTGTATTATGAACGGCACATCACCTTTCCAACTTACAAACCTGTGGAGCTGCGTCCTTGGGGACAGTTCCCTAGCAACAGTATCAAAACTAGTAGAATGATGTCAAATGTGAGCATCATGCGCCTGGAGCAGAAGCCCATAATGAATGCAGCACTTGGGTTTTAAACTCATATATGAGAGGTCAGAGTGTAGTTGTAAAGTTTAAGAGGAATTCCTAGACATGTATTTCTGTGTTTTTTTTTTTTGTACAAATCAGACGTTTTGATTGGGCAGATTCACACAGAGCCACAGTTAACTTATTTCCGATAGCCTCTTGTCCACTTTCGGGGATTTTGTTGTTGCAGGCACATCAAAGTAGATCTCTCCCACCAACCCTCGAGCAATAAACTGAATTTTCTTTGCACCTTTCCTCTCATTTCTCTGATGCCTAGTCCCTCGAAGCAATCCCAGCATCATACGTTTACTCATAAAAGCACTACTAGACTGGCTCCATTGTATGGATGCTCAGCCTCTGTGCTCTGTGCTTCCCATTTTTCCAGTTACTCTGTCTTCAAATTGAGCCACAACACTATCCAGGGTCTGAAAGAAGCTGATAGACAAAGACACAAGCCTGACGCTGCCTTCTTGCCTTTCCCTGAATGTAAAAACACCTAAAGGTCCTTTGTGTGTGTGTGTGTGTGTGTGTGTGTGTGTGTGAGTGTGTGAAAAACTCCTCTTGATAATGTGGATTCAGCTTGGTTTTAAGGCATCCAATGACTGTGCTATGTTTAGAACAGAAAGCACCCTATGACCCTGATATGATGAAGGCAAAGCCATCTTAACCACTCATCTTTTTGTGAATCTGAAAGCAATTAAATGTGCATTAGAGACTGAAAAGGAAGCATGTAGAGTCACTAATGTTTTCAGGCAGAAACGCTACTGTTCTTTTCAAATCTACATGGAGTGGAGGGATTATTAAGGATGAAGTCAGTGTAGGATTGTATTATGGTGGTGCTTCCTGCAACCCCCCCCCCTCCCGTAGTGTCTGGAATTGGCCTGGTAGTGAGAGAGACAGAGGTTCAGCCTGGCAGCACTATTGCCTGAAACTCCTTCCTTCACTTTCTCTCCACACAGCAGGAGAAAACAAAAATCCTGGAGTGGACTGTTGCATGCTGATATATTTATCAACAGACATTTCCTCTTAAAAAAAAAAAACAAAAAACAAAAAACCCTCAGTTTCTTCCACATAAAAAACTGCCTCACAACTTGGAGCTTGACTCGATTTTGGGAAGCCAAGAGATGAAACAGATCTCCATTTTATGGCTGTTTATACTTTAAGGGATGCAGTAGAGCTGGAGCTTGTTATTGATCATACAGGAAGTATTTGTAAATTGGTGTATAATGCATTATGAGGGAAAGGGAGGGGACACATTGAACACATGTGGATGTAGTCATGTAGCAGCAAAACTGTATACACGTAGAGTTAATAAGAGTGGCTGTGTATGAGTGTAAAGGGCTCACTTAGGGGAGGCGAGCACTGAGAGTGACAAGCAGTTTGAAGGGATTAGAGGAATACAGTATGTGCATACAGAGGCGCTGTGCTAGCGGGCACTTTGGCTGTCTTGAATAAATCATGGATTTAACTGATGATGTGTCACTCTCACAAAGTAAATAAGCTCGTTGTGGGTGCTGTCAACTCCCTGACAATCTGCACCACGCAGCCACATGAAGCGCAGTCAGCCCGGCCCTGATCTAGTTTACACTAGTGAGCTTTACCGTGCCACCTCCCTTCAAAAAACAATAGCAACACTGTGGATGACATACAAAAATGAGCACTGACAATACAGGCATTCTGACACAACAGAGGGTATCTTTCTTATGCTTGTTTGCATTTGCATTTCTTTCTTTTCATGGTAAGTCCAATTTGTGCTGTGGATTGATATAAAGCTTCACACCTCCGAACAACTACACAGATACTGGTAAGCACAGTGTCTTGGCTGAGCATTTTCCTTTACATTAGTCTTTCCCTGATCTGCTGCTAAAGTTAGTTTCCTTTGGCTCGTTAACGTGGTGTCAGGCTGCACGTCTGAAGTCATCAAGCGCCGCCTGGCCAAAACGGACATCAGCTTGAGCCTTTAGCAGTTTGCATGAAAAAGGCTTGTAGTGCACAAAGTTCCAGTAGAGGGTTAGCTCTGGGTATCTTAGCTGTTGCAGCCATGAGGCTCTGTGATCTGTGGCCTGACCTCAGCCGTATGGAACCCCCCCCCCCCCATTCCCTTCAGCCATCGGTGTCCATCCAGGTTTTCACTCTGCTCTTCCAGGTCCACGTGGGGTTAGATGTGTGAGGTGGTCCCTGAAACGATCAAATAACACATGAGGGAATGCAGCTTTTAAAATGTCACATTCTTAAAAAGAAAGGTACAGTAGGGGTACAAATATGTACCTTAAGGTACAATAAACACCAATGTACCTGCAAAGGTTAATATTTGGACCTTAAGGTACTGATATGTACCATTTCAACCCTGTAAAAGGTACAAACTAGTTACACTTGCTGAAAATGATGCCACACCACTATGAGGCCCTTTTGTGAACCCCTTCTTTAAATGTGCATGTGCTGATGGTTGGGCATGTGTGAAGCTTTGCCATGTTGCCATGTTGCTGCATTGGGAGAAGGGAAAATGTGGCTCAGTTGGTCGAGTGGGTGCATTCTGGCTCTGGGTGTCCACATGTCGAAGTTCCTTTGGGACAAGACACTGAGCCCTGAATTGCTCCCAGTAGGTCTGACAGCACCTACTGGTGTGTGAGTGTGTGTGTAAATGGGTGAATGTGAGGTTAATGTAAAGCACTTTGGATAAAAAAGACTATATAAGTGCAGTACATTTACCGTCAAAGGTACATAATTGTACCTTTTAACCTGGGTACATATTTGTACCTTCACTATCTGTACCATACAAGGTACATATTTGCCACCATAGGGTAAAAAGGGTACAAATAAGTACCCTGCTTTAAATGTACAATTATATACCCTGAGAGTGTAGGACACAATTTTGGACTGTATCTGAGATGTCTCTAATTATTATAACCTCCTCCTTTGTTAAAGTCACAGGCATTAGGTACTCAGTAAATTACGTTTTTATGGCATAGGGAGGTTTTCAAGTGGCTGACATGAACGTTCTACTGTTTCTCTTTATCTCACCTCTTTACTGCTATTGAATACCCTGGTCTCCCCCCAGTAATCGACCCACAGTAGTATATATTTGCACTGCTCTCAATCTTTTCTCTCCCTTGAGTGATGCAGGAGTGCAGTTACTACAATCCACGCAGGTGAGACTGAACTCACCCGGCTCTGAAGGGAAGACGTTTCTCAGCTGCTCTATGACCTCCTGCAGCTGCAGCACCGTGTCCTGCTCATGTTCCACATCATCCCCTGAAACCAACGCAACCACTGCATGTTATAACACTGTGGATGAATGAGGGTGAAGCTCGAGGATGCATAGCTTCATAATCACAACTTTACATGTGGGTCATTCCAGAATTGGAGAACATTTTACATCACATTTAAAAAAAATAATCCTCAAACAAAATACAAAAAATGGAGTTTATTCTGGAGTTGACTTCTGTTGAGACCAAATAAAGTAAAGGTAAAGTAAGAAAACTACTTTATTTGTCATTATACAACAAAATTGAATTTTTATTTGTCATTGTACAATGAAATCTTTAAAAAAGTAAGAGAAAAGAATCCTTGAAAAGAATTTTAAAAATACCAAATCAGTCTGGAGGACTCCCTAAAATGCCACCCCCCCAATGTACTTTTTCAAGTTGCTCTGTGTTAGTAACAGGGTTGCAGCAAGTATTGTAAACACCAAATAAATGTATCTGTAAGATGAGCTAATCTGGCCATTTCAGAGTTTATTATCTATTATTGATGAATATGTAGCAGAAAAGTGTAGGTTTATTTTTCAAGAATTTTTAAGTCCAAATGTCCTCCAATTCTGGAAAGAGCCGTGTGTGGATTCCACATGTGAACATCGCTGACCTGCTGCTTCAGTGTCAGTGGTCTCTCTGCTGGCTGGCTCCCCATGGTGACCCCCTCCAGACACAGGAGAAGACAGGGTTGATGGTTCTGATCCATTGGCCTCTGAATCATCTTTGGGCTGTTAGAAAAAGACAGATCATCATTTGATACAAATAATTGCTCATATTCATCACCTTTCAGACTTCAGAGTCATTTAGTCTCTCACATTGTAATGAATGTGATAGATAATGGCACTCAGCCAACAGCCCTCAAACAGCAAATCTGAACTAGCGTTTTGGGCAATTTTAACCCACAGCTGTTACACAAAATTATTATTTGACTGTGATTTGTGCTCTGATACACAGATGAAAAGATCTTGAACTCCCCTGTACACAACATCATTAAAGAAACACTAAGCATTAAAAGTCAATATTTTATGCTATACTCAGCACCATTAAAAATATACAAGTCAGAATATGTATATGTGGAGTTATATTAAATTCATTGGTTTGGGATTACTTTCATATTAACCCTTTGATGCATACTGGCCACTACAGTTCTACAGTTGTCCTCTTGTATATTCATGGGTTTAGTTGTTTTAGTTCCATATCACTCAGTTCATATCATTACAGTAACTGGTCTGTTCTTAATACCTGATCTGCACTAAAGTGTTTATGTGTGAATCAATTTCTTGTTGTTATTAGACTGTAATTAACTTCTTAAACAAAACTTATTTCATAGTGTTCTGATATTGTGTTTTAAATACATGTTTCTTTTCTTCAAAGTATAAACACATGTTTTCCAGCTGAGTGGGCAATTTTGTAACTCCATAAAAAATAGGTTCATTAAAGAGATTTCAATCATATTGTTTTTTTCATGCCTAAATAAGAATAAAAACACTTGGGAAAAATATATTGACTACGGTTCTTATAATGCATGCATCAAAGGGAATGCATTTGTCATTAGAGAATTAATTTTGGACATATCGTGATCAACTTAACATGTTTATTCAGTCACTACACACAGGTACACAGAAATTGAAAGTCGTCATCATTGAATATCGGGTGCGTCCATATCTGGCTTCCAAAGAAGAAGTGCAGCAATGACACATGGAACTAAGTGTCATTATCTTATCCTGAGGACCCTGATTGCTTCAATCAGTTTCCCAACCCTGGTTGTTTGAGGAACACTATTATAATAATAATAATAATAATAATAATAATAATAATAATAATAATAATAATAATAATAATAATAATAATAATAATAATAATAATAATAATAATAATAATAATAATAATAATAATAATAATAATAATAATAATAATAATAATGGATTAGATTTATATAGCACTTTTCAAGGCACCCAAAGCGCTCCACATTAGTGTTCCATTATTCATTCACTCTCACATGCTCCCTCTGGTGGTGGTAAACTACATATGTACACTACCCTGCATGTTTTAGATGTTTCCCTCTTTGAACACACCTTACAGTCATTATCAGTCTTCTGCTGAACTTGATGATAGGCTGATCATTTGAAGCAGGTGTGTTTGAAGAGGGATACATCTAAAACATGCAGGATGTTAAGGATCCTTAAGGATCAGGATTTGGAAACACTGGCTTAGATCAATGCTTGTACTGCGATGTCAGCACAGATGGTGTGTGACTTCACCACAGCTCAGACCTGAGCGTAAAATCCCAGTGGCACATTTTCTCTGTTGCATCATAAATTGTGACATTCAGAACTCAAAAAACATTTTGGTGTTTCCTCTGCTCCCTTTATATTGTTTATTGACTACACCTAAAGTTACTATTCAAACCTGACTCTGTACAAGAGATTTGACTGTTGTTCGATTTTAAGGGATTAGTAACCTACTGATGTCACACTGGTGGGGAATGAAAAAAAAATCATGATCTTGTGAGCAACATATACAAAATAGACACTAGCAAAAATCCTTTTCTGGAAATTACACCATATGTTTGGACTGTGTGTTTTTAATGAAGCCAAGTATATATTCATTTTTAGAGGCTGGCTGATCACTAGTCTCAATCCTGAGGTAGTCACATGTGCAAAAGAACGATAACAAAGAGGTCAAATGCTGTTGTACAGATATAAGTAGTCATGAAATCAAATGAATGTAATTTGGAATTGTTTGCCAACCACAAATAGATGCATTTAATGTACATGCTCTAAAAGTCTGTCAGTTTATAACAAATGTATTTCCAACAAAAGCTGGTTGAAGACTTTTCCACCACTCAGAACATTGTATGACCATGTCAAAATCAGACACATTTGATTAATATTTTCTTGAGATTCATTTCAGAGTTATATTTCTAATATATTGTGCAGTGAGGTTGTTCACTGTTTCGGTCTGTTAGGGTGAGATTCATTGATTGCCTGTTTGTAAAACGTGTATTTTGTTCATATTTTTTGCTTAAATGGCTAAAAATGTCATTTAAACCAACACTGGTTCTGTCATTTTCAGATTTCCTTTAATTTCTGCAGCAAATTGAAGATTAAATTTAAAAAATGGTTAAAATATGTTCTTTTTTTGTAGTATTGTTGTACAAGTTGTCAATTAACTATGATCAATTTCAAATTATTTTACTGCAGTTCTTTTTAGTAAATAAATAATAAGACAATGTACATGATGGCATAGTTTGGGCTGTATGTTTTGATACCAATAAGCCAATTATGCAAAAATGTTTAGTGGATTTTTATGATATGAATATTTGGACTGAGATCAAAATTCAGACAATTATACCTGTATGTGATTTAGGAAGACATATGTAAATGGCATAAAACTTTTCACTCAAAAGATCACATTCCATATAATTTATGCTTTTCAAATTATCATAAAAAATATGCCTGAGTCATATGTGAGAAATAAAATCTTTTGCATTCTGAAATTTTGAAATGTTATTCATACCTGCATAATGTGAACCAGGAGGATCTCCCCTAACAACCACACAATACATGCAACTCATATTATTATCTATTGTTTTAGCAACACTGAAGCGATACTCAAGAGGTGAGTAAGTTCAGCTGTTGAAATGAAACTGGGATGTCTATAGAGAATGAAGATACTGAACTGCAAAAACTACAAAGGCATATTTTATAGATTTAATTTAGTAATGGTGATCTGTGGGGAAAAAGATGATATGCATTTGAATATCCATTTGATGAAGGCATGTACCTCCTCTTTATTTAATATCCTTGCTCTTTTGCCATACATCCCTTCAATTTATTCGCAGTTTTCAAGCCATTAACCTAAACGAGGTGCATTTAAAATCTGTGTCAACATAAAAAACATCTAAAAGAGACCTCCTTTAAACCTGTGCATACTCTGTCATTCCCTTCTAAAATGTAGGTGAAAAAGATAGTCACATGACATCCTTTGTGTTAATACAATAACTTCAAAAAAGTTTGGTTTAGAAATGTCATATCTTCCATGTCAATGAATATCATAGAGAGGAAGAACTGATTAGATTTTTGGATTTATCATTTCCAGATTGGCCACAAAGGGGTGCTCAATAGTTTAAAATCACTCCATACTTTTTTTCATATCTCTGGAACAATATATCTAACTGACTTCACAATTCATTACCGATTACCTATGGTCATGAACTTTGGGTAATGACCGGATGAATGAGGTTGTGCGGCCAAAATTATTTCTTTCTCACAGGGTGGCTCAGGGTGAGGAGCTCTGACATCTGGGAGGGACTCAGAGTAGAGGCACCACTCCTCTATGTCAACAGAAGCCAGTTGAGGTGGCTCTGGCATCTAATGAGGACGCCTCCTGGACGTCTTCCTAGTGTGATTCAGGCAGGTCTATCTGGGAGGAGACCTCAGGGGCTGACCCAGGACATGCTGGAAGGATTATATCTGTGGGCTGGCCTGAGAACACCTCGGGATTCCCCTGGAGGAGCTGCAGGAAGTAGCTGGGGCGAGGTTAAGTGTGGGCTACTTTGCTGCGACTGTCACCCACATGACCTGGACCCAGATAAGTGGAGGGACGAGTACGAGTATGACTTCAAATCAAGTCACACTGGTGTATGAATGTGTATGAATGTTTGGTGGGGGTCAGAGGCAAACTGATAACTACGCTTCTGTTACCACCAGAGGGAGCATGTGAGAGTGAATGACTGTGTGTTACTGTGCGCTTCTAGTATGTGTGTACATAGAAAAGTGCTAAATAAATCTAATCCATTAATCATTATTAACCCAGGCAGAACAAACCCCGCCCCCTCACAAACATTTTACCTGATGTGCCTTATGTCTTATCATTGTGAAAACACATTTTTGGTGACTGTGACCTTGACCTTTGACCCACATTCATCAAAATTTAATGGAATCTATTCTGAACCACGTTGCACCTTTCCTGAAAATGTCATGGAAATGGGTCCAGTAGTTTTTGTGTAATGTTGCTAACAAACAGACAAAAAAACAAACAAGCCAAAAACAATACTTCTCTCCCCTTTCAGGTGGCAGAGAAATTAAAGGTCATGACCTGTGGATGCCTCATGTAATGACAGCATTAAGGAATGTTGCTTCCAACGGCGTAAGCCTAGTTATTTTATTCATTCATTCATATTCTAAACTGTTTTACCCAGAGGTGCTGGAGCATATCCCAACATTACAGATGTCCACACATAATTTGGTGATGACTGATGCTCTTTTCAGACATCAACCTATTTCTCATTACATCTTTTAGGATGTTAATGTGTGTTAATGTTTGTGATTGTACACTGTCCATGGTGCTGAATCAGCATTTCTGTGACGTATGCAGGAACACTGACATCAAAGTAGGGAATTTGAAGTAGAAGGTCATATATTCAAGAATAATACAGGGAAGTGAATGTTAAAAACTTTCTCTGACTGTGTAACCCTAACTGTCTGTACGGAATGGTCCATAAATCATTTCCACGGCGTTTGTAGCTGTTCATAATGATATTTGTGACTGAGGCTTTAATAAAGTAACCTTTCCCTCAGATTGCACTAAATCCTTTCATATTGCATTCTTCAGGCTTATCCTCCTCTGTATTAACCCTGTCCTTATGGAGTCTTTCTTTTTCTTTTTTTAAATCCTTTTATTGGTATTTCTTACCTTAGAATACTCCCCTTCAACATTCATAGCTGACATTTACAGAGCAGCCATTGTTTTGATATTTATTTTTTGCATGATTCTACTTTTTTTCATTGTACTTCAGGAACATATACGAAACACTGTGCTGCTTATGCGTGTACTGTGACGCATACAAATCTTAACAGTGAAGCTTGAACACGTCTGTGTCCTTGATTCAAATGACAGCAGCAGTTATACAGAGGGAATTTGCTCATGGAGCTGAGCAGAGGACACACAGTAGATGTACCCCTCCACTACTGCTGTAAGGGTCAAACCTGTGACCCTGATGCCCCATGACACCCCAGACCCATCACCTGTAGCAGTAGCTCCCTGAGCCTGCGCAGCTGGGACTCCAGCTGTTTGTTGTGGTCCTCGAGGATCTGCATACGGGTCTCCAGGCGTGTCTTGTGTTGACGGAGAACGCGTGCTTCGGCCAGGAGCTCTTCATCCTGCTGGCTGTCTGCTGTGGGTGAACCCGGATCACCCTCTCCAGCTTCAGTCAGCATAGGAACGGATGCTGCCTCTTCATGCTTCCATTTGAGGCGTCTGTACTCGCCTTGCAGCACCCTGAAGCACAAAACACAAGCAAAACAGTCAGTCCCACATGTTTGTGCTGCAATCAAAACACACACACACACACACACACACAGCTGGAGATATTTATTCAAATATATATATTCTACCTGACAAACAGAATTGTGATTAAAGTTACAAAAAAAAAAAAATCACAGAAATGCTAATATTGGCTCATATAAATAATATAAGGATATAAACAATACAGCAGGGTGTTAATCTACTGTTGATACCACCACATGGGGAGCAATGATTTTCATTTGAATTTAAGATGCAATACATCTGTCTCTCCTGTGTCTTATGTGAGTAATGCTGCAGTCTGTAAGTGACTGTGATTAATGAAGACTTACTACTAGTATTACTTTCATTTGGCTGCTCAAAAGATCACACTGGTTTAACAAAACAAAAAAAAAACATTCCATATATGAAAGGTGTTTGGATTGTTTAGATATGCACCATAAATTAAGCTATAGTTAATTGGTAGTATTTATAAATGAGGGCAACAGAGCACACTGCAGTCTCTTCATAACTTTGTAACAAAAAAATAAATAAAATAAAATAAAAATATATAGTGTATGCAATGGGGTCAAGACTTTATGCACCCAATGGGCACATGTACATCGTGTGTATCTGCAAAGATTACAACTGAAAAGAAGATGAGACAAATTATTTCTTAATTATTATTCACATAAAGATGACCTCTAATAATTAAAGCCGATTGGGAAAAATTATGTGGTTTATTTATAAAAAATGTTTCAACCTCTTTACAGTTCGGACAAAATAAATTAACATCAACCACTAATTTGTGTTCCATTGGAAATGCTGTTAAATTGTATCACAGTGGTGTATTATCCATTAACCTTATGTAAATGTGCACAACACAAGCTCACATTTACACATGTTTTCATGTCATCACATCAGGCTTCACTGTCAGGTATTTGGATCAAGTGAATAATTGTTTGTTCTCAACAGGAGATCTGTAAACTGCACAGACATATTGAAAACAGTCATGTTCTTAAACTCTTTGTGTTACTCTACCACTTGACATATTTTCTGATGAAAATCACTTTTTTATCCAAGCTTTCAATGTTTCAGTGGATTCTTTTTTTTTTTTCCAAAATCCTGATGTAAACTTCAAACCTCTTGCCAAAGCCTATTCATCCTCAGCTGTCAGTCATCACAAAAGAAGTACGTGGTACCGATGAGGTGCTGATTCTTTACTAACCCTTTATATGGCTGCTTCTATGAATTTTGGTACCTGGCACTAAGGCAGCTTTTTTAGACCCAATAAAAAAAAATAATAATTAAAGGAGCTGTATGTAAGAATTATGTTCCAAGTAATCATAAAATTGCTCTGAATGTCACCAGACATTAAGGAATCCTGTTGACTTCAAATACTGATACTGTTATGATTAGTGATGCACCGATCAGCATTTTTTGGCCCGATCACAAAACCATGATCTGCCAATTGCCGATCACTGCCGATCACAGAAGGAATTTTAAATGTCCATACCTTTCATCTAGGTTTTGGATAACTGCAGCCCAAAATGCAACTATCAAATGTTTTTGTAATTGAGCATTCTGTCGATTTTTTTCCATCGATTAATCAGATGAATTCAATTTTTTAAAAAACCCTTTAACTTCTGATGCATCATTGTTGAGTGTTCTATATGTATGACAATATTCTAAATATTCATAATTCTGAATATTCGATAGGGCAAAGCAAAGCAGTGAGTGAAACTAAAAATAAATGGTTTGGGATTTCTTTGTTTTTACTATGGTTTACAGTTTTGTTGTGATTTTCCTTTTTTCTCCAATGTATTTATTACTTTTTAATAAAATATTAGGTCTATTAATAGGACCAAAACTAGGACAGGAAAAGCTACCTAGATGTCAGTGAATTTGAATGGTCTTATATAGCACTATAAATTAATACACTGTGTTAAATTTGATGGTTTTAGTCATTTTTCTAATCCTGAAGTGGATTTTTCATGAATCGACAGTCTCTTTCCAGATTTAGCATGTAACCAATCATATACGCTCGTATTACACAGAGAACCTGCTCATTTAAACACAAGTAAATTGTGAGCAATTTTGCAACAGTGGTCATTTTTGTGTTTTACAAAATGTAACTGTGAGAGAATAAAACGGTACTACTACTAAAAACATTTGTAATGTGTAATTTTCATGTCCTTTTTACTGTACTTCAGGCAGATTTTTATATAATTTATATAATTTTTTAATTCAATAGAGTTCATTATACATGACCTTGTGTAAAAATGTGTTTTTATCTTACAGATAGTTTATCTTTTATCTCAGTATATGTTTATGTTTAAAATAGACCTAAAGTGCTTCTACATTTGCTTCATAAACTTAGTCCCCATGTCCTCATTTTAGGGTCTAGTTTGACAGAAGCACCCATATGTGAGGACATTGGGTAGATTATAAACATGTTATCAATTGTAAATATGTTGTTTTAACCATGAGGTGAAAGATTATTAGGATTTTGATTCTTTCACCATCTCCATCTCATATTTCTTAATAATTCAGTACAGAGTAATAATTATAATTCAACAACCATCACCAGTTCATAGTCATTTCCTCCAGCAATTATGACATATCTAATTAATAGATTCCAACATTAAAGCTTCCATAATATCATGTTTTATACGACTGGCAGTACTTCTTCAGTAGATTCATTCATATTTTAGTAATGAGGATGTCCTCTGCCAGTTATAAAAGGCAGTAACTTATTAGTAATGGTTTAATGTAGTATATGAAGAAATAAGCCAACATTCAAGATTCAACAGAAAAAAACACAAAAAATGCAGTAGGAAGTATTAAATCATGAGCTTGGATTCATGTATATGATCAATGGAGCAAATTCTCTTTAACTGTTTAATAACGACAAGTGTTGTGGTTGTGACCCAAGAGTAGGTTGTAAAATATTTTGTTAAAAAATGCTTTTAAAATATAGATGACAGTAAAAATTACTCGAATTGAAGTGCATCAGTTTTGATGGTCATCATGACCACACACACACACACACACACACACACACACACACACACACACACACACACATACACACACAAATTCACATTCCCTCAGTACCCAGGGTGTGCAAACCACATCAATAGGTGTAGTCCAATTAGAAGATTATGTTGTGAAGTCCAATCCATTTGTTGGGGGTGGAGTCACCAAAGAAGTTATTGTTAATTCAGACACAGAATTCTGGGCTTTTTGTGCCTGAGCTCTGTGGGGTTTCGGTCCACAGAGACTAGTGAAAGCTTTTCTATTTTCCATGTGACTTGAATAAATTATTAAACTGTCCTTTCTCAACAAGTGCTACCCGACACAACAAACCCCACCCCGACTTGCACACATTTGACCTGATTTGCCCTATCTCTTATCATTGTGAAAACATATTTTGATGACTGTGAACTTTGACCTACATTCACCAAACTTTAATGGGATCTATTCTGGACCACCTCATACCTTTCCTGAAATTTTAATAGAAATTGGTCCAGTGGTTTTTCTGTAAAGCTGCTTACAAACAGACAGACAGACAGACAGACAGACTCAAACACAATACCCCTCTCCCCTTCGGGGGGTGGGGTAAAAATAAGGTTGAAGATGGACCTGTGGAGTTGAATTAATGAAGAAGTCAGAGCCAAACATAGCATTTCCAGTTCATGCACACCACAGGACCACAATAAAATGCATAATTCAATTCATAAAAGGCAAAATATGACACCTTTAAGTTGGAAATCAATGCAAAAAATACTTTTAAAAAGTAAAACAAAGTAAAAAAAAAAAAAAAAAAAAAGGGGGAAATTCAACAAATGTTTAGAGGCACTTCTTGAAAAAATAGGCTTTCTTGGTTTGGAGTCTATAAAAGTAGATCATAAATTGAACTAGAGGAGATTGTAGATCCCAAGTCAAGACCAGTAGAGAACCACTAACCTACATATCCTAATTATAACCACGTATATTTCCTTAATATGTGTAGTCTTACTCTGTCTTGGCAAAAAAGTTTTTTTGTGCTTGAAATGAAACCTACAGTAAAAAAAAAAAAAAAAAAAAACACCCCAGAAATGAAAATGTCTGTCTCTCTTTTTTCATTTCAGTTCTTTTTTGTGCTACAAACCTGTTCTCATTCTCCAGTCGGGCCAGGGTGCGTTGGAGCTGCTCCTTGTCCTGGTGCTCGAGCTGAGCCAGAAGCAGGTGTTGTCCGCAGGGTGAGTCCTGGTCCAAGGCTGGGCTGGAGTGACGCAGGAGGTACTGATCTTCATCCCTGAGTCCCCCACACAGGAGACAGCACACTGAGCCACCAGCACACAGCCACCAGCAGCACAAAGCAGAGCCAAGGACGGCAGGGGAAAGCATACAAGCAAATGCAAAGCAGCGCACAACAAGCAGGACGGGGGAGGATATTACAGGACAAGACACAATGAAAACAACACAGGACAGAATGGGAAAGGACACTTTGGCAAAGATAAAATGCAACTATACTAAGTATACTCCACATGTTAAATCTTCTGGGATGCTCTTGTACATTATATTACTCATTATCCAACAATATCTTTTAAAAATAAGTATAAATTAAAACGGCAAGCAGTCTCAAAGGCCTTTCAATGTTCCTCACGACCACCGATGACAGCCGACAGCGAGACGATGTCATACCGTGGGCGGGATGTGATATTCTGACAGAAATGCAAACTTTTATATAAATATGTAGGGGGCGCTATAGAGTGACTTATTTGAAATGTTGTGTTCTGAGAGATTGACAACTGAGTCAAACTTGAGCCAAATTGGGGTTTGTAGGTCCGATCTATGCCATTTTACTAATGGTGTTTTGGTGATTATGTAGGGGGCGCTATAGTGCGAAATAATAACTTCATATCACAAACAGGTGTAGACCTGGGAGATAGACGTCTGAGTCAAATTTCAGCCAAATTGTTGTTTGTATGTCTGAGCTGAAGCAATTTATGTGGAGGTAATTTTTCCCCAAAACATTTGCGATGTCATAGCACAAAAATGATGCAACTTTTCCCCAAATATTTTGATCACTTTTGATGCCCCGCCTGTGTAGATAGTGTTCACTGATTTTGACTTCATTGGACCCAACAGCCAAAATACGAAGACAGCGAAAATCATGACTCAGCATTTTTGAAAGTGCAATCCAAGATGGCAAACTTCCTGTTAGTTTATGAGTGTGGCCATCATAAGGTTTTTTTGTTTGTCTCTTTATGATGAACATGTGTACCGATTTTCATAGCTTTAACTTCACTTGGGTGTGATCTGGCCTTATACAATATATTTGACTATTCAAGGGGGCGCTGTAGGCACATTTATTTACCGACTTTTACAAAACTATATATACTCGCAATTTTTCAGACTTCTGAAGTGTGTGAAAAATTTTATGAATTTTCATGCATGTTCAGGGGGTGAAATTTGGGCTCAAGTGGAACCCGAGCAGGAACAATATAGCGTTTTTCGGACCCCCCTGAACTTGGCCTCATATGAAAACTTTCTACTTCCCCAAGTGTGTGTGAGTGGCGCAAGTCATCCCTGGCATATTTTGTTCCCTTGTGATCGCAGCAAACTCAATAAGCCTTGCACCGGACGTGATCTGCGACAAAGGCCTAATAATAAAGCTCTAAAAATATGTTCTGTGATCGTAGAATAAATATTTAACTGAAATAGAATGGAATGCTAAATGCCTAAATCTATGATCTGAGGCTGTAAAAGTGTATGCATCTGTAAAAACACAGTTATGTGTTTATTTAGATGATAAAAGTAAAGCTGTGGTTTACAAAAACAAGCACTGGACTGAGCAAAGTTTCTAAGTTGGAGACTTTGTTATCACATAAGTATTTATAGGTCTAGTTTGAGAACTAGATTTATATTTAGAACCCATTTTCCAGAATTTCATCAGTTGCTGTACATTGAAGATGCTTTGCACGACTATTTAAACCAATAAAGACCCAAACATACATCACCAACCAAAAGTATCTACTGATTTCAACTGTGTAAAACCTGTTGATCCACTAATCCTATTCATAACATGTACATAATAGGTGTAAAATGCAGCTTTTCATGGTCATCAGACATGGACCAGTTGGATGTTCAGAGGCTCTGTAATAAAACTCTATAACATTGATTCATCAGTAATATCAATGACAGTGGATGGAAATGGTTGTTTTTTTGTTCAGTTAATGATAGATTTGACTGAAAAAGCCGCTTTTTTCTGTAGTTTTCTCAGTTTGTGATACAACAACTGTTGAATCTGAGCTTTTATGAGCATTAAATACAGGAACATATTTGATTTATACTTAGGATAATATCATGGATTACTTAAGAAAGGTTGAATATAGAGAAAATATGGGAACTGATACAAAAGTAGCACTGGGTCTTTATGGGTTTTATGGGGTAATAATGTCATGCAATTAGCAGGGACAGTCAACATGAAGCCAATGGTGGAATGGAACTGAATATCTACTCATGAGTTTGTGTACTTCACTACAGTTTGACAAATTCTTTGCATGTTTTTTTCATTCCTTTTTAAGTAGCTTCATAGTATTGTATCTTAAATTATTAACCGCTCATAAAGTAGTTAAAATGAGCCACATTTAATTTAATAAATCAGTAGTATGATTCTAAATCCTTACATCTATCTATCTATCTATCTATCTATCTATCTATCTATCTATCTATCTATCTATCTATCTATCTATCTATCTATCTATCTATCTATCTATCTATCTATCTATCTATCTATCTATCTATCTATCTATCTATCTATCTATCTATCTATCTATCTATCTATCTATCTATCTATCTATCTATCTATCTATCTATCTATCTATCTATCTATCTATCTATCTATCTATCTATCTATCTATCTATCTATCTATCTATCTATCTATTTAGTGTATAGAATAATTGTGTATAATAATAAGTGTATAATTGAAAAAGACAATAAAAACGTAATATATTTAAGTTGATAATCTTTAATTAAAAGTCTTTACTCCAGTAAGGTTTTGAACGTATACACATTTCTTTTTTTCAGTGTGGTACTAGAGCTTAACTAAAGGATTGTAATACTTCTTCCACCACAGTACAGGTGGAGGGTTGAGCTCTATACACAGGCAGTGTGGCGGAGGACAGAAGCAGTGTGACGCCAGCCAAACCCCAGCTGGAGGCACAGATAGCACAGAGCCGTGCAGCAGGAAAAACAGAGAGGTGCCTTACAGACAAAAGGACAGGGCGCAGAATAAAAACAACAAACTACAAGGGCACAAGAGTAGAAAACAATAACACTAGATACAAGGGGAATAAGTGAGCTTTAAAGTCTCTTGCATGGCCATGTATATAAAACATGCAAAAATATGCACATGCGTAGTTTTGTTGGCAAAGCTCCATATAAGCAAAACCAGTTGCAGGCTCATTGGCAAGACACAGGAAGCAGACTTGAGCAGATGTCAGTAGTTAAAGGTGTTTCAAGCCTTATGTCTGAGTCTAGTGGAGTTGAATGCAGTGTGAATCACAGCCCTATCTCAGATCACATAACCCAACACACCAAAAACTAATGAGCATATTTCTCAGCAGGCACGCAGCCACACACTTGGAGACCTAAGAAACACAAAGGGCTTTGCGCAGAGCTGGAGGGCAGGCAACCTTAACTTTAAAGCTCAATAAAAATATCTCAGAGAAAGAAGATATGGTTGAAAGCCCACGCAGATGTCAATAAAGTGAAACATGGACACAAATACACAAATACATGATCTCAAACCGCCTTAACCGCTCTCTTCACCTGGCACTTTCTCAGTTTTCCAAAATGAAGACTCACCTTATTAGCTTCCTCAGTCACATCAAACATTCCTACTCCTCTGTAAGTGCTGTAACCTCGCCACTGCTAAGCCACTCAGCCAGCTTCTACAAACACACATACATCCTCCTCTGTCCTCCTTTGTGTATCTACCCACAGACTTTAATCACAGCAGGCATATGTATGATGAAGGGGGGAGTGAGTGCACAGTGCTCTCAGTTCATCATTTCCATTATATGGCTGATTATTTATATGATGATTACTCAGTCGCTCCCTAACATGTATGAAAACATACATAAATAGAAAGAAACAAATGTGTCACGAGGGAAACACATTAATATATTTACACACTAGCATGATCTGTGCGAGAAACTGAGGCTGTAATGGGGGGGGGGGGGTGTTTGTACTGCGTGGGTGGTAGCGTACTCACAGACTTTCATCAGGAGACAGGCTATCTGTGAAGAATGAACAATTCTGGCTCTCCATTTCTGCCAATCTGTAATGTATATACACACACAAGGAAATAGTGTTTGTCACAAATGTGTACACATAATTATCCACATATTTATATAAACAGATGCACAAAGGAGAAAAGGGGAGCGATTGATTCAGAGCAAATGGAAGACAAAACAAAAACAAATGATAATTTTATACACCAGGAAAATCTTCTGCCTTTAAATAATAAAAAAAAAAAATAGTGTGCTTTAGCCCTTAAGTACTGTTAGAAGACCCCTGGCTGTTCAGTAGTATGGACTGCAACTGCACAGCAAGTGGTCTAGAAACATCTGACTGACAAGACTGCAGAGTGGTAGAAATTCAAAAATGTCAGTTCTGTCTACCATAGAGCATGAGCTATAAAAATGTCAACAAGAAGAGAGAGTGAAATTTGAATAAAATCTACTGTCTACCAATATGCAGACAATGAAAATGCCTTTTATAAAAGTGCCACCCAGCACCATGGACAGTGACTTTGTATGCGTGTGCTGCTGTGTGAATACAGGACCAAGGACAGCGCTTGTACTTGTACATTATATCCTGCTGACTGACTATGGACACATGCACTGTAAGCTGTTTATCCACAGTGACACAGAAAACAAGACAACAGTGAGGGAAAAAAAAACCAATCTCTTAAATGTGTCACAAATATATACTTTTCAATCTGGCAACTAGAAGAAAAAAAAAAACAGCAGTAGGCACTGATATAAAACAGAAATACTGCCATGCAGTATATTAAATATGAACACTTAGGTTGACTCTGGCATGAATATCACTACCCTCCATATTAAAGTGCATGATTACACCCACTGAAGACTTTATGTTTTCACAGTATTAACATGATTAAAGAAAAAAAGTATAATTGATTATTATAAAAGTTGGTGGAAGGATAGACTAAAGACTTACTTATTAATTAACTTATTAATTATTATTAAAATATACTACTACTACTACTACTACCACTACTACTACTACTACTAGTACTACTACTACTACTACTCCTAATAATAATAATACTCATTCAAATCAACCAGTGACACAAACTGACAAAAGAAAGAAAATACCAGTCTTCTGTCTTTTAGCAACATTGAAAAAAAAGAGTGGACTGTTGGGTTTGGTGATGTGCCCATTTAATTTTAATACATTAGTCAAAATCAAAGTGTTGTTTGTAATAAATATACACACTCAAAGGAAATATACTTGTGCTTCATATTTGTTTTCTCTCTGTTGATGTCTTAATCTCACCTATTTGAGTTTATTTATTTAACCATTATTTACCCAGGTGTGTCCCATTGAGATATCTGTGCCTGTCTTTAGATGGTGGGAGGGGTCTGCAGCAATAGTGTTTGCTATTCATTAGTGAGATATCACTTTGGATAGAATGATTCTAGAAGTTAATTTGTCCTCCCAGTATAATAAATTAGGGGCAACCATGGCTCAGTTGGTAGTGTGGGTCGTCCAGTTGGGTTGGTGGTTTGAAACACGCTCTGCCCTCCTTGCCTCCAGTGTCACATGAATGTTTGGTTGTGGTCAGAGGGGCCATAGGCACAAAATGGCTGCCACGCTTCTGTCAATCTGCCCCCAGGGCAGCTGCGACTATGTATGTAGTTTACCACCATCAGAGTGTGCATGTGAGAGTGAATGAATAATGGGTCACTAATGTGAAGTGCTTTGAGTGGCCAAAAAATTGCTATATAAATCCAATCCAATATTATTAAAATTACTTAAATCTCATTTTGATAGCTGCTTCAACCTGTGGAAAAACAAGCCTTGTATTAATGACAAAAAGGTGAAATATGTGGTTAAATGTTGTTCTTTGACTCAGTTTCATTTTTCCTCCTACATGCAATACAGTCTAAGAGTTATAAATTCCATCTTAGAACAACAAGGACATCCATTCTCTGGCAAATGTTAAAGGGAAAATATAGCAAGTAGATTAGGTAGATACAAAAGGATAAAAGTTTGATTAAAATGGGCATACCAGAAAGTTAATTTGTCATTAACTGAGGCACTCTACTGGGTATAATATGTTAATGATACTGTATATTACAGTGTTACATGATCAAAGGTTTGGTTTCTCCTTCAAGTGTGGCAGTTAACAAGCACAGAGAACCAAACTACTGATGTAAATGGGCTGAGAGCCTTATGGCTGCTGACATACATACATAAAACACATGCACATACAGCTTAAGTATCACATGAGACCAGTCTGTGAGCCACACTGCGGTATTTTTGGTACATAGACAAATGCTGAAGCCCACCATGCTGCATCATCTTTCGCAGAATGTCGTCAGCTGAAGGAGTGAAAGGTGGAAGGAGGGGTGAGTTATGTAGATGTAGTCAGAGACGCCACATTACATCCTATTCCTTTCCTATGAGACCATAACACTGGGGGAACTTTAGGATTTATCCATGTCCTTTTACGGGAAGCCCAGCCTCTGATCCTGACTACCCATAATTCAATCTGTGATGCTATTCATCAGAAAGTGCTACAAAACTAGAGTCTATGTCAAGAGCGAATGAGGAAGGAAAATACACAAAGTAATAGGAAGCAGGCACATATGTATATATCAGTGTGGGTGTCTTGTGCATACATGTGCGTTTAGTTTCCTGTATGAATGAAAATGGATGTGAAAGGAAATGAGAAAAGAGAGAGAAAGCAGGAAAGAGAGAAGCAACAGACTTCTAAGAGGGTTTTATTAGCGTGTGCTCATCCATCCTCTATAAGACATGGAAGCAGTATGGGAGATGAAAGGGACCAACTCTTCTCTTGTACTGATACATAGAAGAGGAGGCATGAAAGTAAAAGGAGGAGAGATATAGATGTAGAGTATATAGTTGGAAATGTCTTCAAACCAGGCCTCAAATATCACATACTTTATCTACGGACATGATGGTGTTATAATGATGGACTAACACGTGCACCCTGCATTGACTCAAGGGCACAGTGATACACGTGCACACACAAACACACACATATTTGTTGACATGTCTCTGTGAGGACCAAGTTTGTAATCAAGTAGCCATTGGGTAGTGAGTGTAAACTTTTATCTTTTTTTTTTTTTTAAATAAAATAAAAATAAAAATTATAAACAATTTAAAATTTAATTAAATGACAATTTAAAAAAAAGGAAATATAAATGAATAAATACAATAACAATAAAATAAGAAAATAAAATAATAATTGTAAAAATGTAAAATGTAATTAAATTTAAAAATAAGAAAAAAAATATTGAATAAATACAAAAACCATAATTTTAAAATTAATGAATAAATAAATAGAAATAAATAAAGATTAAAAAGTAATTTAAAAAATACATAACAATTAATACTTTTTTTTTGTTTTTAAAGTAAACACATCTTCAAATCTTTGAAAAATACATGCTTTATGAGGACAAATTCATGTATTTATAGGGCCACATCATTTCTGTTTTACTAGTGGGGACCTTTATCTATATTTAACCCTCGTGGGGATCTGAATTTTGGTCCAAATAGTGTCAGAGGTGCCCATGGTGTGACTGTGTAAACATATCAATGTCCCCATAGAGATAGGAATACAAGCACACACACACACACACACACACACACACGCACACACACACACACACACACACACACACACACACACACACACTTAAAAACAACTATCTAATTTATCATCCCAAGGGAAAAATCCAAACACTATCCCATTTAATAATGATACCCAATATTTGGATAATTATTTGACTTTCCATTAATGTCAGTGTAATCTGTGACTCACAATTAATGCAGGGCCTGAATTCTGAAAAAAAAAAGTGTTTTTCATTTATGTCTTATATAAACTGACAGGTAAAGAGATGGAACAGAGAGAGCCAGAAAGAGAAGAAAGAAAGAAAAAGAACAGAGAACAGAAAAGATGATTGAAGTCAATTCCGCAAGCTGCCAGAGCAACGATAAAATGCTCGCCATCTTCATAATAATGACTGTCTACTTCTATTATGATGGTGCTCAGATCATACTGAAAAATAGGCAGTGTGCTCATGCTATTCTGTTTTTTACTTCATGTCGATACGGTTTCATTTTTTGCTATTATAATTTCTTCATCACATTCTTTACTAAAGTGCTATAACCTCCAAAAAGACCATAAAAATTCATGTGTTCAAATGTAAAATCATTAACTAGAGTCATAAAATGTCAATAGAGTCAAAGTCAGCACCAGACTACATTAGAAAAGTGTAATTTTGGATTTCCACACAAAGCTCTAGATACATTCCAGTCACCTTTTTCCACCCTGGCCTTAAATGAGCATTTATACATAATACTGAATATGTCAACTGTATTTTGCATTCTCAAAGACAACAATATAAATGTATCTCTGTTGAAAATTTGGAGATATACTTGCATAAACTTGTGATATATATGACCATATCCTGTAATAGTTAAACCTTTGGTCGTACTAAAAAAGTAGAAAGGAGTCCGTACAGTCCACCTGAGGGATTCAACCTATGCAGGTCTGGGTCGGCCGCTGATGGGAGGATCCCCTCGCAGGACCTCCCAGTACAATATAACTATATATATACTTGACGTGAATCAACCCCAGGTAATAACACTTCCCCCTAAGGCTTGCACTGTCAGATCAGAATCAGAAAGAGCTTTATTACCATTGTTCATATAGTACACATGTAATATACAAACTAGGAATTTGTCTCAGTGTAGCGCTGCAACATTCAACATATAGTATATCAATAAAAAAAATTAAAATGCTAAGCATGCACAAAAAATAGAATAAGAAAAAATAAATATAGTAAAATATGTAAAGTGCAATAGGCACTGGGTATGATGGATAATTATTTCATGTTCCTCTTTTCTCACCCTCATTAACCCCTCACTTTTAAACAGGGTGACTCTGGACTCATGAGATCATATGAACCTGGTCCTCTGAAACACAAGCCATTCTTTATGCTTAATATCAACTGATGTTTGTATTAGAAATGACAAGTTAGTCACTGTGTCAAGTCAGAATAAATACATTCCTACAGGGAAAAAAATAACTGGCTGCAGTAATCATCCAATGGAAGGATCCGAACTATTTGCTTAGTTAAGTAAAGTTTAAGACTTGTTATTGGACCAGACTGTGTTTGTGAAAAACGGGATTAAATCCAATTAACGTTAATATTTTTTTCCTTGAATTTGACCTTATCTCATAAAAAAAGGATGATTTATCCTATCTCATGTTTGGTAGACTGCTAGTTGACAATACGTATGCATATATAATATATAATAAATATAACAGATCTATGAAGGCAAGTCTGTGTTTTTTTCCCTTTGCTTAGTGTTTTTCTAAGTACCGTATTTTTTGGACAATAAGTCGCAGCTTTTTTCATAGTTTGGCTGGGGGTGCGACTTATACTCCAGAGTAAATTATATGTGATATTATTACCACATTACAAGCACTGTATAAATGTGCGGCATTATTATTATTATTACTATTATTATTACTATTATTCTTATTATTATTATTATTATTATTATTATTATTATTATTATTATTATTATTATTATTATTATTATTATTATTATTATTATTATTATTACATAATATACGACTGCAAGAGGGCGGTGTTGAACATGAGCATGTTCTTTATGCTACTGTGGCTCAGTTGGTAGAGCGGGTCGTCCAACCGCGGGGTTGGCGATTCGTGTCCCGCCTCTGGCTGTCCACATGTCGAACTGTCCTTGAGCAAGACACTGAACCCTAAGCTCATCTGGACGAAGTCTCAATGAGCTATTGCCATGGCGCTTCATCTGTCGTCCTTGTCTGCAATTCACTAAAATCACTTCTCCTCCCTCAATTCTCAATGGATTCCAATTCTGACTGATTCATGATATAGATCTGAGCATTAGGCACAAGACTTATGCATTTGTTTGTCAAAATTTTCAATTGTAAACAACTTTCTTTATTTTTCCAGTCGGGCACAAAAATCACTTCTCTTCCCTCAGATTTCAATTCTGATTGATTCATTAGAAAGTAATTTCCACCAACAACCTCCTGTGTAGCATTTAACAGCTTTAACAATAGTAATATGTCATTACCCAGTTACCTACTTTTGTTCAGTCAGATGTTACCCCAGAAGACCTTTAGGGACTTCCCATACCATTCACACTGTATTTGACATTTGTTAATAAAAACACAGACACACAGTGTAATTGATTTTTTGATCTATTGAATGATTCCCTTTTGTGGATAGTAAGACATCACAGCTGTGAGGGTCTGATGAGCACAGGGGCATTGGGCCTATATTTTCCTTCTTTATTGTGCATTGTTTGGCTGGTGTGATTTATAATCCAGAGTGAATTATAGTCCAGAAAATACAGTACATGTGAATGAAATGTGATAACTTTTGGATACATATATGGTTATGGATATGGTGACAATAAAGTTTGTGGACATGAGATAAGTGTTAGTGATCTGTGTTTTGTATTGTTTATCATGAAGATTTATTTTAGCCCTCACCAAAGTATTTTATTATGCATAAAAATAAACCCAAACCACAACATAGTTACAACATAAATATTTCAGTTGTGTAGTATTTTTTGTTATTTTCACATTTTGTGTCCACACATTTTTGTGTTTGTGTTGAAACATCCATACACATACCAAGTATTTGACACTTTTTTAGCATGTGAAAGGAAACCTAACTAATTTGGCTGTGAACATATCTGATTTTTTAAATTAGATTCTTCACTGTGACCAATTTTCCATTTCTGTTTTCCCCCAAGTTAATTTTGGCAACAACAGTAATATGCTGGCTAAAAAAATATTAAGCTGTCAGTATCACTGCAGAAGTGCTTGAAGCTGACTGGTATGAAGATGGACAACAACTGAACAAAGAGCATCTAAAAAAAAAAAAAAACAGAAGAAAGAAGAGAAGGACAAAAGGGACAAGGAAGGAGAAGGACATAAGAGGAAAAATACAAAAATAAATGTGTGAATGGGAGACAACAGCAGAAAGCGATCAAAGATAAGAAAAAAAGTAAAAACAGGGAAACATAAAACAGCAGAGGAAAACAAGGAAAGAAAAAGAGGGTAAAGAGGACAATTGTGCCTCGTGTTGGTGTGTGTTCCTTCTTTTTTGGCAGAGTGCAAAGCAGTTGTGTGCAAAAGCCTGAGGGAAGAAATACACAATGGTGTGCAGGCTTGCCCGCACGAAGGCTCTCTCACGCACACACACACACACACACACACACACACATGCACATACATGTCACAGAACACCTGCAAATTGGGGACTGGTGTTTGTGGTTATTTTAAAAATACTAAACTAAAATTCTCCACTTAATTTTAAGGTATTTTACCATTATATTACATCAAACATGAATTTATTTTATTTTTTTAAAGAAGATGCTAAGAGGGGACTAACTGAGCGTTTAGAAGTCCATAAAAGCCTTTATTAGCCTCACTCTAGGCCCCCGCCTGTGTGGCCTATATGTAGAGCTCACCTAGGTACACCTCGGTAGTAGGAGTACGACGTGACACGACGTGACACAACGTAACGTACAGCAAGATTTGTGTGTATTTCGTGGACTCCATCGCAATATATTGGAGAGTTATGGACAATCTGAAAGCCTCTGAGGCGTATCAGACACACACATACACGTTTCCATGTCTCATGAGGACCAAGTTTGTAATCAAGTAGTTGGGTAGTGTGTGTAAACACATCTTTTTAAATAAAATAAAAGATTAAAATAAAAAGATAAAAGTTTGAAAATTAAATTAAATGTATAAAAAAATGAATGAATAAATAAGCATAATAATCAAATAAATAACAATATCAAAAAATAAATAAGTAATTAAAAAATATATATATATTTTTCGAAAAATGCACGTTTCACGTTTGCACCTGTTTTCGGAATCAGAATCAGAATTCTGTGTGGATGACCATACACAGTGAAATGAGGGCTTCTGGAAAAAAACAAATGCATGTACATTATTTATATTTTAGTAGTTGGGACCTTAATTTATATTTAATCCTCATGGGGACCTGAATTTTGGTCCCCATGGTGCAACTGTATAAAGATATCAATGTCCCCATGAAGATAGGAATACAAGCGCATTCTCACACACACACACACACACACACGCACACAGCGTGTCCAGCTCTGCAGTACTGTGGTCTGGCATAAGTGTCAGAGTCCAGTGTTGTGGCCTGTTTCTAACCTGTCAGACAGACACTAATCCAGCCCGACAGCTCCCAGGTGACCAATGGGCTCACTGCCCTCGCAAGTGACAAGCCGCTAGGCACACTGAACCCCACTGACCTCTACACACACACAAACCTCAGTGGTTATGTGCGCCATTGTGTGTTTGCGTGTAGAAAGGCTTTGGCAGAAACTGCTGGGCCATGCAGTCTGTATACTGGCTGGAGTACAGTACAGAGCTCTGCCAAATCAATATTTCAATCAGTGTGTCGTGAATGAGAAAGCAAAAAGGCCAAAAGAGACCAAGAGGTTGAACCGCCAGTGGATTATCAACAGGAAAAGGGATTTAAAAGATGGAGAGATTTTGGTGTAAATATGTGGTGTCCAGTGTAATGCTGTAGGTCACGTACCTGCTGGCATAATGTTCAATCCTGCTGTGAGTATCTGCATGAGGAAGTCTGGGTGAGGAACACGGCCTGGGGACAGTGGAAGCCAACATCAGTGCCACAGCAAAGCATTGTTAACACATTAGTAGCATGTGTTATGGATGCAGGGAAGCTAAGCTACCATTAATCCACATATTATGATCCAGGAGAAGACAGTGTTACAAAGCAGAAAAGTTCCTTGTTAGGATGAAGCTGAGGGAGTACCTCACAGTGTGGAACTGTAAATTAAAGCTTCAGTCTGGTGTATGTCTTTGATTATTTATAGATATTAATTGCCTGCTTTATTGTACTTGTAGATTTTGTTCCATTACATCACACTGTGATGTTAAATTTGCATTAAATATTGATTTTAAATAATTAATTAATTTAAAAAAAGAATATCTTTTCTTGTAATTATGTGGCAGTTTTCTTTTTTTGTCCTGCTTTATATTTTTTAATCAAATGTTTTATTGCCTGTCTACTATCTCTATCTTCAACCCACTCCAAACTGTATGAAAGCTTCTACGCTGAAAGCTCTGAGTGCTGCTCAATTAGCCATTTATACACATTAAACACATGCAATGTAGTCTCTATGATCACACTCATGTGTAATTTGCAACTTTGCCACAAAATTTTTAATCAACAATATCTGTTAGTTGTAACAATAGCATTATTAAACCTTTCATATTTTTCAAGCAGAAAGAAGAGCACAAAGTATTAGGGCTCAGCTTAACAGAGAATGTTTGCAAAGACATGGAAAAATGAGGTAAAGTATTTTTAACTTTTAAAATAAACAAAAACAAAATTTGTTCCTAACACTTACTTTTACTGTTCGCGACAGGAGATTCAGCATTTGCATTTAACTAATACATATACAAGGAGCAGACTAAACAAAAAACAACTCTAGATCTTGTCCAAAGCAGAGCTGGTTGAGGGCATTGACAGGAGAATTAACTTAGCATATATGTTTTGTTACCTAGACACTGTGTGTGTGTGTGTGTGTGTGTGCGTGTGTGTGTGTGTGTGTGCATATGAACTCCACACAGAAAGGAGTTACCCCATCAAGCCACTGAACTTGAGTAGGAACTGGAGTTGTAATATACATGACAGTATAGACTCAAACATTTGAAACAGTTGCAGCTATAATACTAACCCACAATCCCCTTTTTACAAGGTCATTTAATATAATGATTCTGCTCACTTTTAATATGCATTACATTTTTGCTCTTCTATACTGCTACACTCATTAAAGACTATCCTTATATAGCTGTTTCATTAGATCCTATGAAATAAATCACCTGAATTATACAGTAGTTCATCCACTACTATTCTTAGGTTATAAGAGGTGACCCCAGGAGAAACATTTGAAGCCAAAACATGGACACATAATCATACTAAATCTTCCTGGATACTGTTGTGGCCCTAAGCAATGATGAAGCCCATTGATTTTAGTCTCGTCGTTCTTGTTTTTCCCTTTGGGTGAGACTCGCTCATGTGAACAGAGCTTTCTGAGCCAGTAGAAGATCACAGGCATAACATTATGTAAATTGTGACTAAAGAGCTTTCCCTTTAACCCATCACAGCAAGTCAGAGTGCCTAAAATCATCAGACCATGATAATTAGCCTGTAGTTGCAGGAGTGAGTCCTAGTAGAAATGAGAAATACTGAGAGACAGATGCCAGACAGATAAGAGTGTTTGTGATTGTGGGACTCACGTCTCCGATGTCTCAGCTTCCAGCACAGATTGCACTGGTAGGTAACCTCTCTGAGGGTGTTTGGTGAAGTACTGCTTCGACCTGAACTTATTCTTCAGCGTCTTGGCAAAGTCCCTCATCTTCTCCCCGGAGGTTGTCTGGAGTGTGATTTAGGAGTCCAGAAGTTGGGAGTGTAGGAGGGGTGGGAGGTTTGCGGTGGTGGCAGAAGAGGAGTCAAAAGGTGGGAGACAAATTGCAGAGTGTAAGAACTCTTAGAAATGTAGCTCTCTCCTAAATGACCTCATCTGAAATTTGTCTTGGTGCTGGTTTGTCGCATTTCAACTTTACTCCTCTAACTTTTTTTCTTTTTTTTTTTTTTTTTTTTTGCCTCTCTCTGCTTCTTTTTTCCTTTCCTCTTCTTTCTTTATATGCAGTAGTTTTCCATTTTCTCCTCACTCTATCAAATTGTAGAAATCTATGAGCACTTCCCTGCCAAGTCATTATGAAAAAACATAGCTTGCTAATATAAAATATTGTCCACTGGGCGAAAAAATCATTGTACAGATGGCCTTTTGCTGTATTTTACAGTTTAGAATTGATTAGAGATTAAATCTGGCACCACCTCAGTACATGCAGCACTTTGGCTATAATGCAACTGGTACAGCTACTCCCGTGGAATTAACTTGACTTTGGAGATTATGGGGTTAGTTCACAACATGTGCTCCAAATAATACTTTGTGTGTGCATTATATGAGCCAGGAAGGATGTTATACTACTCTGATCCTATAGATTTGATTAAACCAGTATGCTTTAGATGTTTTAGATGCCAGATATACTACGGCTGCTGATTTATTTTAGGCAAAATAATCACAAATGAGGTTTTTACACCCCAGGAGCTTTGAATTTGTATTCAGTTACAGCACTTACCGGGGTGTAGTACTCCATGATGGGGTAGTGCAGCTTCTTTCCCTTGGTAGTGCGGCCAGTTAGAAAACATGTCTGGCAGATGTCCACATTGAACTGCTTCAAACTGCGATACCTGTCAAGATCAATATAACACAGAGGCTCATCTGATATTGGCAAGAAAACTTTGCAGACTGAAGGACTGCATGTATAGCAAAGGTACATGCACAACCCGATTGTTTTATGTTGGTGCATGACATCAATTAAAATCAATATTTGTCATTTCTCAGTACAAAATACAAAAGACATGAAATAGTGTACTCCAAGCAGTGTAAGAAAAACAGCCAAAACATAAATCACCACATTCAACCAGCTAAAGAAAGATAAAAATGAGTTAAAAGAATAATACATTAAAAAGACATAATAAGTTTAATAAAATAAGCAAGTGTGCCAATCACTTAGAGTGTGATTACACTGAAACAGTTCCTGTGCCAGACCATAATGCACATGATTCCTTACTGTTCAGTGCTCTCACTGCCCGGAGAAAGAAGCTGTGGGAAAATCTGCTGGTTTTGTAGTGGATGCTCCTGTCTACACATTTGTTCACGAGGATTGGTGCCAAATTATTGCATGGGAATCAATAAAGATTATACTGGTCTACAAGTAAAAGCAAGGCATTGCAATGGGCGGTGAAAACTGCCCAGCGTGTGGCCACAGCTGCACTTCCAGATATGAACAGCATCTACAGGAAGCACTGTCTCAGGAGAGCAGTAAATATTACCAATGACTCCTTCCATCCAGCACACAGTCTGTCTGTCCTCCTGCCCTCTGGGAGGCGCTATAGAAGTCTCTGTACTAGGACCACCAGGTTCGGGGACAGCTATTTCTCCACATCTGTCTCCCAGTTGAACTCTGCCTCCCTCACTCCTGTCACTGTCACTCCCATAAACCAACCCTCCCCTCCCAAGAGGTGATCTGGATCTGAACTTGTCATCCCTCACCTGGCAATAATGTACATACATGCACTCTCTTATGTACATACTATAAATCATTTATATATATTTTAATCTGTATTTTATGTAGTCACAGCAATATTATTTTTACTATACTGCACTTTTTTGCACTGTTGTATATTATATATATATATATATATATATATATATATATATATATATATATATATATATATATATATATATATATATATATATATATATATATATATATATATATATATATATATCAGAAAGAAAGAACATGAGAAGCTTGAGAAATACCAAGGGCTGAAAGAGGAGTTAGAGAAAATGTGGAGTGTGAAGGCAACTGTGGTACCAGTAGTGATTGGAGCACTAGGGGCAGTGACCCCCAACCTGGGAGAGTGGCTCCAGCAGTTACCAGGAACAACATCAGAGATCTCTGTACAAAAGAGTGCATTGCTAGGAACAGCTAAGATCCTGCGCAGAACCCTCAGGCTCCCAGGCCTCTGGTAGAGGACCCGAGTCTGAAGGAGACACCGCCCAGGTGGAGCGAGAGGAAATTTAAAAAATAAATAAATAAATAATAATAAAAATAAATAAATATATATATATATATATATATATATATGTGTGTGTGTGTGTGTGTGTGTGTGTGTGTCTGTGATGCTAACTGGTTGCTCTGTATTTGTATCAATGACCAAAGTTGAATCGAATCGAATCAAATCTAATCTAAAACCCTTCCAGAATAAAACTAATAAAATGTTAACATGTGTGTTCCTGATAAATAAAACTCAAGTCTTAAATGTTGGTTGGTTCAAGTTTCCAACATCAGTCTGGGGTCAAATTGTGAAGTTCTGAGAATGAACAAGAGAATAGGTTTTAGACCAAACGAATATTGGTCAAAACACAGTCTGCACATTATGATCCATTCACTTAACAGGATCTTTCTAGTGGAATATTTACAAATCCATTATATACATGTACATAAACCACCATATATGTGGAATAAAACACCATCATATATATTAAAAACATGAACTAACCTGCACTAAAGTTCATCTTATTAATGTATGTAAAATTTTGCACATTTATTATGTATTAAATGTCTGAAGCAGATATTTTCTAAAAGAAAATGTAGAGCAGTGTGCACAGATGCACACACACGCACACACACACACACACACACACACACACACACACACACACACACACACTAAAATGACCACTCTGTTTATGCATTAAGATGTGTGCCTACCTGAAGCCCTTGATAGGACACTGTTTGCAGACGTAGCATTTGGCTTGGTGCTTGGTAGACTCTGCAGCAGCCACACGATGGAGGACCGGCAGCCAAACCATCGACTGGGGCTCCAGGCTCATCCACTCTAGGAAGTGAGACACTTCAATGGCAGGTTTCCCAGGGGCCTTAAATGGTATGTGGGAGGGAAGACAAAAGTATAGAAAACTGTAAACAACCCAAATATAGACCAAGAGAAGGCCATGCACATAAAGTCCTATTTTCCAAATCTGTTCTATACATCAAACAATGCTGAAAAAATAATCGAAGAGAATATAAAAAATAACAGGAGGAAAGAGAAGGTGAAAGGAGGGGGTTGTAGGGGCTATTGATCTCTCTAATGCAGCTACTTAAACAATTATGATGTTAAAAGACCGCAGACAGAAAGTCTGTCTCTGTTTGTATACTATACTACGTGTTTGTGTATGTTTGCATCTGCTTGGAGACAGTCTCTCCCCAAGACACCTTGTTGAGAATTCCAGAAAGTGGGATAAAAAGGAAGTAAACCTAATAAAAGAATGACTTGCCAAGCGCAGAAAATCCGTGATGTGCTAAATTCTCATTAAGTCTGCATCAGAGATGCATTAAGAGGTTGATTTCCCTGGGGCTTCCTTCACTGCTCAAGCAGCGCAGCATAATAAATGTGTGTGTGTGCACACTGATCACAGGCTGCGGGGTGTACAGAGGTGTGGAGTCTCTTGGGATAAAAGAGCTGCTCTCTGGCAGTAGAGTAGCCAGCTTCACTCTATGTGGGAGGTCAAATAATAGCCCTTTTTGCACTGAACACCTGGAAGGATGCTGACTATACTGAGTATACTGCCATATCACAAAACAGCAGACAGAGCAGATGGGATGCTTTAAACATCTATGAGAAAAAAATGAGGTAAACACTCAGTTATCTACCAAAACATTGCTTTGTGCACCTATATTCACTCCACTGTGTATCTGTGGAATCAAAATCTCCTGCCAGAATATAAAATTAAATGTCAGCTGTTATGGGGTATTCCAGACTTTAATGTTGATTTTAATCCATTCATGTATAGCCAGAAATATCCATCAAAATCATATAGTTACTTGGACTTACTGTAGTTTAGGCTCCTACTGTAAGTCAGCATTGTGAGGTGGCTGGAAATGCTGTACCCATAGACACATCTACAAACATATCTCATTATTTTCCGAGTGACATGATTAACTGGGAACAGGTCAACCTCTAATTGGCATAACATGGATATTTCAACTACAACTAAATTCCATCACATGGGGAAAATGTGCAAAGGAATTGATTTAATCAGCCAGAGCAGCAAGCATGGGCTAGAATAAAGTGTGCTTAATTAGGACCTACAGGAAATGAGAGAATTAAAAGCCCACAGATTCAAACAAGTCGTGGCTTATTCCTAACAATTCCATAATTATCTGGTGTCCTGCTTGGAATATCACAAGACTACTTCCATCCTGTTCCACATAGCTAAAGATGATAACAAGAAATAAAAAAAAGTGAAACTCATTTATTTGTCGGACATTCTCCTTCGTTATTTCTATGTGCACTAGTGCAATCTGTAGGCTGTCTTCATGACATCAATATTCCAATAGATCATATTTTATGAGCAACTTTCCAATTTAACTTCTTAGACTTCCCTTAACTGTGTGTGTGGTGAGCAAAGTCATGCATTATCTCCTGCTGTATTGTATGTGCTTTAAAAGCAGCATATTGAAATATTAATGTGTTATAATGCCTGTACAGTATCTCTGTAAGAGGAATTGAATTTAAGGAGAATGAGGATAGTATTAAGACTTTCTTACTGCCTGGGAGCGTTTACTGTAAGTACATCTTGTGAGGAAACGTCAGACTGTGTTGATGTTAGTAAATCACAATGGGCTTAACCTAGCTGCCAGGTTCATGTGGTGTGACATCATTTATTCACACTAAAGCAAACATCCAAAGGCAAATGTTTGATGTTGCTTTCTGTGTTTATCTTTAAGCTTTGGAAATTATCTTTCTCCATTCATTTGACATTTTCTGTGTAATTATTACATCTGTATATTATTGTGACATATAGGAGATGGATTTTCAAGGTTGACCTAATATTTCTAATACCCAGGCTTCTGAATAAAGCATTGAAACTAGTTTACTAGATTGATATTGTATCAATACTGTACAAAATATAATAAAGCATAGCTGTGCTGTAGTCCACCCTCATAGTGGCATAGAACGTATATACTTCTAAATACATAACAGACGCATAGTTATACATAGTCATATAGTAAATAATTAGATAGAAAAAAAACATTGTAAACATGGGCATGTATTCAGCGGTTACATACTAGACTTCAGGTTGGTTGGACAATTACATAATTAATATAATGTAATCATACAGCAGTGGACAGTTTTTATTTTTATTTTTTTTTACAATAGATTAACTGGACAGAGAAAAGGAGATTGCCTCTAATCAAAGAATCATATTTTTAGTTGTTCAATCATATAGTTGAAATACATTTATAGTCAGTTTTTGTTATTTGACCAAAACTACTGTTACTCTAAATAGGAGAAGTGAGATGACTTGCACTCATTATTCATACAGTGTATAAGCACATCCACATCCACATCCATTTTGTCAGGTATGAAGGTGCCTCTGTGCTCACCATGCGAAAGCAGCTACGGACACTGGGCTCCACGTTGCTGCCGCCAAAAGCTGCGACCTCACCCAGCTGTCGTGGGATTTGGATGGCTTCATGAAGCAGCAAACTGAGATGACGCTGATCTGTGACGCCTCCGGTTCCAGACACCTGACGGAACAAGTCTGTAACACCAGAATATCCACATATTATAAGCAACTAGTAATACATTTATTAGTCTGTATTACACCTTCCACTGAGTACTGCATTTGCATGCATGACAAACATTATTAGCATGTGTATAATCATCACATTTTTATGCATTTTATCTGCACGACTGCATCTGATTCAGGGCCCTTGCATTTATTATGACATGTTCTGCTGTGCTTTCTTCTGAAAATGCAAATCAATTTCATTACAAGGGCAGGGATTTGCAATTAAAAAAAAAAAATTAAATAAATGTAGCACTTTGTCTTCTAATCCAAACATGAGCATAAATGTATGTTTTGTGTTATTTACAAGAATAGAAGCATTTGAAAACAACAGCAACATCTATTTCAATAATAAGCATCACATTAGAGATGACTAACAAATCAAGCTTCACCTGACTTCATATATATCTCTGTACAAAAAGTATAAAAAGCGGGAGCCTAGTTGATCTGTTTGCTGATGAAAGAGCTGCATAAGTGGAGTGTTGTCAGGTTTTGAAAGAGGCCTTTATCAGAGAAGCTGCGACACTGCCTGTCACAGAGTAGATAAATGCTGACAGGCATGGGAGGGTACAGCACAATACCACCATAAGTATGTCTGTATCCCCCTCTCTGTGTAGTTATCCATTCCTACGGGGACAACAGTTAGCTTTAACACCTGCATGTTAAGTAGCTGAGGCATGTATGACATTTTAAATGCTCATGTTGAGCAACATGATGGAGATGAGCTTTAGTCTAGTTTTATGAAAATCACGATATGAGGACCATTTATATCTGAAACACACAGTCTATAATGCTGTGAATACTGTGGTAAATGAAGCTATGACTGTATATTCTGTACATACCACAAACTATTTGTAAATCCATATATATTCATTACAGCCTGAAATTTCAGATTGCATTCTTAACATTGTTTTAGCTGTAATATTTTTATTTGACAAGAGACATATCTTAAAATGTTATGTAATACAAATGTTTCAGTCTGAAATGTATGGCTTTGAAGAACTATTACAAACAGAAAGTACAGAAGAGACTAGATGTGCAAAGACTGTATTCATCAGTCTTTGCACAATCTCACTTTTCACTTCATTATTTTAGATTGGAAAATATATCATTTTAGGGTTTCAGGAGAGTTGGCAAAGTTTTTAAATATCTGCCATGTTTTTCTAAATGGAAATTGGAAGCAGAGGCCAGTGACAGCACAGCGAGTGGTGCATTTGTTCAATTAGATGTAATAACAAATCATGCTGATGTCTGTAAAATTGTACTTGTCTTTTAAGCATTTCCAGCATAACAGCGAAAGCAGTGGGTTGTCTTTATGAAACTGTATAATACAAATACAAGGTTGAAGCACTTAACATAAAATTTATTTGACTTAAAATGTCTTTGTCAATAAAATAAACTAATTCAACTACTTAGAAAAGTGATGACAACCGTATTTCAATATTCCTATTCAGAATCACGGCCTACAAAAAGACTGTGATAGAATAAACACAAGCCATTTGTATATCAAATGAGGTTATTGCAAACGTATTTGCAAACATTTTTCCAATGACGTCTGGATTTGGCAAAAAACACAATCAGTCACTGAGATGACAAACTGTTAAAGCCACCACATGTCTACCTGAACCCACCAAAAGAGGGGTGATTCACCTCAGGGACAAATTCAATTGAACGCAAATCTGTTATTACACATGGTGAGCCAAGCATGAATAATCTTGGCACTGATTCGGCAGTGTTGTCCTAGATCTTGTATCAAATACAAGCTGTTCATTTCTAAGTATTGCGAGTTCAAATGCTCAGTCTGCATTATACCTGTATTTAAAGGATGACTTGTAAACCAGTGTTACAGGAGGGCAGTAAAATCATACCACGACTGCAGCATACTAATAAAATATGACAGCATAATTCATGACTTAAAAAAGGGAGGGAGAGACTCAGCTCTTTGCTAGTTGACTTGTGAAGAGAAGAGAAAAAGCCATACACAGACTATACATGAATGGTGTCTTTGGCAAGGCCTCTGGTGTACTTTGCAAAAGTAACAGAGCTTTTTCCATTATGGCAGCAGAGTAATTTCCTCCATTAGTCTAAGTGGGCGTCTTTATGTAATACTGGCAATCAGAGCTGTTTTGTTTTGTCTCATTGTTTGTAGTTGCAGATATGCTTTATGCACATGAGTGAATATCAGACTTACATTTATATTTCTCTTGGACGTCTGCATTGCACAAGCTCACCAAGCCCATCTTGAAGCTGAGAACACGCATTTTGCCGTTTCGAGCACTAGTAGTAAGAAATAAAAGGGAAGGAAAAAAAATCAACAACATACCAGTTTTTGCACAGTGAATTGTTTCAAACCAAGGTGTACTGTGTAAGAAATATATTTCTGCACTAGTTGAGCCCTGCTAGGAGGAACAAAGTGTCTAGGAATTATTTGGGTCAAAGCAACACAATGCAGGTCAATGCAGCACTGTGAAATTGTATTACAACACAACTAGAGTAACCAGGCATTATTAAGGACGTGATGTAGTGAGTTTATGCCCAGATGAGCAATAATAAGCTCATATATACCAGAATATCACATATAAACATATTCATCCATGCAAATGAAATAAAGGCACACATCCAGTGTTTGTCCAGTGCTGTCTGGAATTGTTTAAATGATCTGATAAAAGCCCAGTGGGATGGCTACTGATAGGTCACTTTAGTGATTTGACTTGAGCACAAATGGGTCACGCCTCAGTTTATTCTGAATGAAGTAAATATAGGAGAATATGAAAGAAGATAGAGTACAAATTAACGAATCTGAGAAGCAGAAACACATCATCATACATGCTAAGATTTCTAAGCTCATGTGCCAATACAGCCTAGAAGAATTTACTGCAGAGATGAGGTGAGAGTTGGCAGGAAACACAGGCTTATTGAATTAGCATTTGTATTGTTATGTGGAAAATCAACAATCTCATATTCATCGGAAAACACACAGTCAACCAAGTATAAAATTGAATCTTAGACTGAGGAACATTTTTTCAAAACTGTGTCTCAAAGACATTGAAAATTGTAACGGGGACCTTAATACATCACGTATAAATGATTATTCACTATGTAAACTAATATTCATTGATTCATTCATTCACTTTGAGCACAGTGATGAACTGGTGACACATCCAGGATGAACTGGCATAGACTGTGGGATGAAGCAGTTTGGAAAATATGTGAATTACTGAATCATTTGCTATTGATAAAGATGATTCAATGATATGAAAAGATAAGGCATGGTCCAACAAATAGATCTGGATGAATGAAAAGAGATTAAAAAGTTCTAAATAAAAAATAGGTCCAATGTGCCTGTGCTCATCAGAACCTCACAGCTGTGATGTTTTCATATCAACAAAAGGGAGTCATTCAATAGATGATAAAATCAATACCACTGTGTGTTTTTATCAATAAATGCCAAAAACAGTATGAATGGTATAGGAAGCCCCCAAAGCTCTTCTGGGGTAACATCTGTAGGTAAGTGGGTAATGACATATTACTGTGGATAAAGATGTTAAATGCTACACAGGGGGTTGTTGGTGGAAACTAATATTGTGACAATTACTTTCTTTGATCTGGATTGAAACTGAACTCAGTGAACTCAGTGAAATGTGACAGACTGGAAAAATAAACAAAGTTGTAAACAAATCGTTTACAAAGGCAAATTTTGACAAACAAAGTGATATATTTTGTACCCTATGCTTAGATCTATCTAATGAATCAATCAGAATTTAAATCTGTTGAGAACTGAGGGAGGAGAAGCGATTGTAGTGAATTATTGACGACAGACGAAGCACGATGGCAATAGCTCATCGTGGACTTTGTCCGGATGAGTTAAAAAAATACACTTGTCATGTTTTCTACTAGAGACAGACATCAGACAAATTAAATTTTCCATTGATATGTGTGTCTTGTGGCTTGTGAAAAATGAGTCCAATATTTTCTTGGAGGATGCCTTTGGGATGAAACAATCTGTTCTGTAAATCAGTAAATCATGTTTACTTCTCCAGTGGGACTGAATGGGACAGGATGTACCTTTACTGTAGTAAAGGAGTGTGGAAGTGGGAAAACCATGTGACACTGAAACTTGAAATGACTCTCTGGTGAACCATTTTATTTCATGTTTGGTAAAAATGTGTTTTGTAATAATCTGCTGAGTTTGGTAATAAAACATGAATGTACAATACGATGTAGAAGATTTTCCACACATTTTGTAATCCACTACATTATAAACATATAATAATGAATGAATGAATAATGAAATTCATGCCTGTAGGATAGTATAAACCTGAATTGAATGAACAAGAGCAACCATTGATTTGAAATTAATACTGAATGGAAATTGTATTTCTGGAATTTTAGACACAAAAAGTGCACTAAACAGATTTTAATACTGTAATACTATAATGTATACTGTATACACTAAGACTTTTACTGACGTGTCAGTGATAACACCGAAAATATGACCATTTTTATTAGTTTAATCCAGCTCCTTTTGACGGGAGATGTGTTGTACTGATTGTGACATTTTAGGAAAAAAAACAACTAAAAAGGATTAAGCTAAAATAAACTTACTTAAGTGCTTCTTATAATTGTAACTTAAATGGGTCATATTTTGTTAAACTCACTTTCATTAGTCTGTGGTTCATTTATTTGTGTATTTGGACCCTAATAGTTAATAAACCCTTCTTAAACCCTCCAGCTGCTACAAAACTATTGTTATATTCATATTGGGAACAATCAAGCAGATTTGTAGCCTGTCAAGGCCGACTATGATATGAATTCATAGTCTGGAGATGATCCATAGACTGAGTTTAAGTGTACGGGTGCTATCAACGGCTGTCTTTCACGCGGCTCTGCACATAATAGACCAGTGCTATGACCAATGATTCAGGTAAAAATATTTTTGCCACTAGAGGCAGGCTAGTTTACTAGGCTAGCAGATTTGTACAACCAGTTTTAATTCCTGCTTAATTTGTTACGTCTACAGTCGAATTAGTTACATCACAACATTTGCACATATATGGTCAAGACTTCCAGTGAACATTTCTCTCAGTACGACATAATTGTTTGTCACCAGGAGCGGTTGTTGTCCATACTCAAAATATCTCTAAAATTTGAGCCAAAACGTTCAGTTGTTGATTGTATTAACAAACACAACTGGCAGAATGGGACAGAATAACCTGGAGGGCGTGGGGTGAGAAGTGGCTCATTTGCATTTAAAGAACCTGCGCTCAAAACAACCTTTCTTGTGTCATTAATCAGAAATAGATTTGAAGATGGTCCCGTGGAGTTGAATTAATGAAGAATTCAGACTCAAGCAGAGCATTTACAGTTTATGTAGACCACAGGGAAATGTATTAAAAAAACAAAAAAAGCTAAATATCACTCTTTTAAACAGGCACATAAAAATGGCCATGATGAACATCTTCAAGGATATTATGCAAAAACCATCAACGATCCATCAACCATCTTTTATTTGTCTCCAGTAGTGGTATTTAGGTTTGAGTTCCTAAAAAAGTCTGTAAAAATCTACCTTATAATTATCTAAAAAGGCTAAAATATAAATGTGTCTTACGAAATGTGGAGAAACAAATTGCAGCAGATGCATTATATTTTGCTAGTTCGTTACATAATGCAAAAGTGTTGACATAATGTGTTGTCTCTGAGACACTTAAACACTCAGGCAGATGCTAGGAAGACCAAACCATTAGAGTCAGGTTGAGAAAATTACAGTCATATAATGAAACATGAGAAGTCACACCATTACTGTCCTTTCCCTATTAGAGTCAGAGCTAAAGTAGATTTAGAGGAACCTGAGAGCACACAGGGATGACTGTCTGTCAGCACCTTTTAGTAATTTTTCTGCTCTATGCAGCATGCTACCTTCAATAAGTGGTTCGGGGTCGTTCCCCAAGAGACATATCAGTCCTACTACAGTTTGACACACCTCTGGAGAAAACACACTCTTTGCATGCAGTATGTATGTATATGCATGTATACAAGGAGTAGCAGAACTGTATAAATAAATGCCTAAAAATAGACTTGTTGCATTCAAATTAACTGCAGCAATTTATCGAGAACAAAAAAAAAAGCTATTACTAAAATGTATGCAGAGTTAAGTCTCTGATTGTCTCTCATTAGCAGCAAGTAGTTAAGAGCCACTGAACAATTTTACAGCACTCATGGGGTTATTTCTGTATTTCTGTGCCTGATCCTGCATTTTCTCTGGAGACAGCTAGAAATAGTCAATCGGGAGCAAAGATTAGGTTAACGTTAGCATGAAGAGTATTTGTTTCCGTCGTGTCACAAAGAACTGATTGGCCCTCTGCCTGTATGCTGTTATAAGAGTGTAATTTATGCTTTGGTTTAGAGAATTTTATATGTAAAAACCATTAACCCTATCTTTATCAATCTACAACCAGTCCAAGGGGATTGACGACAACAATCATTGTGGAAAAAAAAATAAGAAAAAATGTGAGATAAACTCCTGAGTGATGACAGCTGGGACACACACTTAAATGTTTTGACAGCGCATTGAAACGGCTGTTTGAGAAATAGTTTTAAAG
The DNA here is from genome assembly GCA_020466265.1 of Siphamia tubifer. Classification (NCBI taxonomy): domain Eukaryota; kingdom Metazoa; phylum Chordata; class Actinopteri; order Kurtiformes; family Apogonidae; genus Siphamia; species Siphamia tubifer. The sequence continues at coordinate 22,218,575 of CM035792.1, read as the reverse complement.
GTCATCTGCTCCAGGTTTCATTAAATCAACTCAATCAGTGTTGCATGAAGGATTAATTAGTCGTCCTGAACTCCCTGAGAATATCCAACACTTGAGCAGTAGCAGCCTTGATGTGAGATTTTCCTACACATGACTTAACCAGATGCTAATTAACATCTCAGTTACCTTCAAGAGGGTTCTTTTCCCCATATTTTTCTTTCATTTCCCGCCATTAAATGCATCTTTTGTCTGTAGAAATTGTCTAGAATGACAGACTTTTGTTTTCATTTCAAAGAAGAATTATTTTACAGTTAATTACTTGTGCCGTCTACTGTCTTTACATAGGTGATTCTATATTCTTCTTGCTTTTGACATGTGTTTTCTGTCATAAACAGAATAAAAACCAAAAGGAAGACATACTCTGATCTAAGTAATGCAAGGAATGGGAAGCAAAAGTGTCTAGTGGGTGCTCCTTTAATTCACAAGTATAAAGTATGGATGAATGAATAGTGTGCAGTAAGAGCTATGGAATGAAAATGAAACATAATAGTCTTGGTTTGACGGTCTTCCTTGTAACAATGAGCTTTTAGATCATTTAGTTTTAAGAAAAGAAGACAATTGGCTCCTGTCATAATATCTCTAAGAGCTCATGCTGAAGGTGAGCCATCCTGATGACTACTGCATGAATATTTTGACATATTTTGAGACTGAAACACATTCCAGCAAGATTAATACTCAATGTTGAAATCTGATGAACACAGATTGTTTTTAAAGTTTGCATAATGTCTCCATAGGCTGGAAATTCTCTTAAAAAATCTCAACAAATATAAATTGGAATTTGAGTTTTCTTTCTTGACTGCAACATTATTTCCTCTAACCCATTTTCAGTTATAAATGGACAATTCTGCTCTCAAAATATTAGTTTGGATCTCACTTTGAAAAAGCCACTCTACCAAAACAGTATGTAGCCTTCACATTTAACTGTTGAAAAACATGTATTAATTTTTTTTTTTTCAGAAGCTGAGTCTCAACATTTTCTTTCGTTGAAAAATATTGCATTCATCCTGTAGATGTGAAGGCAGCTTTGGGTTGAGATGAGATTCGTTATATTTATCCCTTTCAGTGAAATTAAATATTGTACACCTCATCTTGTCTACCAAGATGACTTGTACTTCTTACCAAGTCTGTTCATGACTAGTCACCTGGTGTCCCCTTTCCCCCCTCCCCCCCCTGGGGGGAGTGGTGGCTTTCCTGACAGTGCCTGCACGGGAGCCATGGACGACAGGATCTGGAGTATCTCGCCTGTGCTGACCTGTGACCCCGGACCACCGCCCCTGCCTGTCTGGACCAGCCCCCCCTTCCTGCATTTATACATGGACGTTCATCTATAGCCTGTCCGTCCATGGGAGTGGATCTCTCCTTCAATGTGGTTCTCCTCAAGATTTCTTCTTTTTCCCACTGGGTTTGGAAGTTTTTTCTTGCCGAGAAGGAGGGTCTAAGGACAGGGGATGCCTGGGACTTTTCATGTATTTCTGTAGTTGATTATGTTTTTGTAAAGCCCTCTGAGACGACTTTGTTGTGATTTAGGGCTTTATAAATAAAATTGAATTGAATTGAATTGAATTAATCATCTGAACCCGCTTCATCCTCACTAGGGTCATGGGGGTCACTGGGGGCCTAATCCAGCTACAATGGTTGAAGGCGGGGTACACCCTGTATGAGTCTCCAGTTCATCTCAGGGCTGAACATATATAGACAAACAATCACTCTCACATTCACACCTATGGACAATTTAGATTAACCAATTAACCTATCAGTGCATGTGTTTGGATGGTGGGATGGTGGGAATTTAGATTAACTAATTAACCAGAGTACCTGGAGAAAACCCACGCAGACACGAGGAGAACATGCAAACTCCACACAGAAAGGTCTGGTGTGGAAATAGAACCTTCTGTCTGTGAGGCACGAGGGCTAACAACTGCACCACCGGGCTGCCCTTAAATATTGTACAGTCATAGAAAAAAATATGAATAATTTTTAATAATTTTAATCATTCCATGTGTTATTTTCTGTCTGTTTTAGTCACATGAGTTAGTATTTAATTGCAAAGCCATTGCTTTTGATGAATAGGCTAATATTTTTATCTGTGACTGTACTTTAAAATAATCTTTTATCACTATAATGTCTTATTTTCAAGCAGAGCTACACCACTCTGTTCCTTCAACATGAAAACCACAGTTAACCCACCTGTCATAGACATTTAGCAGCCAGTTGAGGCACATGTCGACACAAAGTGGGATGTTGACCAGGATGGAGCGCTCCTCCTCCAGCCGCTCGTACAAAGCTGTCAGGCCATGGATCACCTCCACTACATCCATCACATGCTCCCCCTGCTGGAGCTCCTGGTCCCGAAACACCTCCACGAGGCTGCTCAGAGCTACTAAATCCACTAAAACAGAACAAACCACCTGTCACAAAAATATGCTCATATATATACAGTCCATACTTCATATGTATAAAAATATAATACTGTTTGGCCCAAATAAAGATGAATAGATACGTATTAAGTTACATCTTTTTAATGTAATTATTAATTAATTAATGTAACAGCCTGATAACTACCTGAATTAAAATATCTGTTGGAACTTAACAAATGTTGAGATTCTGCTGTTACTGTTTCCATGGAAACATTGATATCTTTTTACACTTGTCAAGTTATGTAATAATAACGTGAAAATACTTTGTTTTGAAATAAAAATATCTTCTTTCATATTTTTTTTAATTATTACATGTATATGTGTATATGACCTGACAGTATGACCACCCACAGAAATGAACACGTCATTAAACTTAACAAAATCTACTTTTTATGTGGATTGTATGAAGATAGTGCACTTTATTTAGAACATAATATTTATCCATCATCCTGTGTATAAATAACATTGATCTGGATAGACCTTTCATTGATTAATGCAATATTAATAACAGCAACTGACATAGACTTACAGTAAAGATACAAAATCTTGGTTGTCAAATAGTTCAGCACAAAACTTAAATCAAATATCAGAAAAATATACATTGTCGGTTTTCACATTGAACTGATAGATGAGTTAGTTAGAAAATAAATCTTGTTTTCTCATCATGGTGTTGATTGGATATTTCTCTGGATTTTAGAGATAAAGAAGAACATTTTAGATTAATCTATTTTATTGGCAAAAATAAGTCATGTGAAATGTGCATAAAATGCTATCTAAAATTCTTTCACATTTTCTGAAGTATGAATGCATACAAATTCACACATATCACAGGCTGCATATTCACTCATGCGTCTCCACATACACTTTCTAACACAAACACACACAGACATGAAGCAGGACCAGTCATCCTCACCTCACTAAATGAGAGTACAGGTGACAGCAGTGCTTATTCACTCCTTTTGCCCACTTAAGTCCCACCAGATGATTCAAGAGCAGTGACACACATTTGATTTTACTCTTCTAAACTAATTTGATGGCTCATCCCTAGAAGTGTATCTAAAAGGGTGTCCGTCGATGCTGGTTATAATTGGATAGCACGATAATGAGGAAGAACAGAGGGGGTAGATAACAGCACTATTCTCTGGGCTGGAAGAGAATCACATAAAACTGTATTTCTGACAGGCTCTTGTACAGTCCTACTCAGTCATTCAAAGTGTGCAGCAAGACAGAGTGAAAATACTGCAGTTATCGAGGCAGGTTTGCAATTAAATTCTGCAGGGGTGTCAGTGAAGGAACCAGAGGAGAATGAGATAAGAGGACGGAGAAAGACAGAAAGTCACTAGAAGAAGCTCAAACAATGGCCATGAGTTTTTAATACAAGGACAGAAGAAGAAGAAAGAGACAGAGGGTGAAAGAAATCTGTTAATATTAACAGGGTTATATCAGATGTAAAGTTTTTCTCACCGTTTAGGTCAAATTACATTTTTCAGATTCAAGCATTATACATTCATCAAAAGGTTAAAATTCTATATATGTCCTGTGGAAAGATAGGTTCTATGGTTCTACATGTAAATCTGGAACCTTGAGTACTAAATTTCATGGCATTTCATGTGTAAATATATGCTGGTATGATAATAAAATTTCCTGAATCCTTGAATTCTTGAGTGGTTGAAGGGTGAACAAGCATAAGTCAACATGACAGTGGCTTTGCAGCATCAGAAATATGGATTTTACACATTAAAGAGCTCAACTAACACTGATAAAATACATTAAAACATGAATTAAATAAATCAGAAGATGTTAGTGGTAATAGACTAAATAAGTACAAGCGTAATAATGCTTAATTACTGTAGTGTAGTACTTGTAAACAACTTTTTTTAACAACTTGCACTTACCCTGATTAATAAAGAAAAGTGTAATATGTGTTTGTTGTGAAAGTGCAAATGGGGGCTGATCTGGGGTGAGTGGGAGTTCAGAGAAAAACATAAGTTATGGATGAGGAACTGAACACAAAATACAGTTCAGCCTGGCAAACTCAGTAGCTCCGTGGTTACCAGTGTCACTTCACAGCCAGAAGGCTCCTAATATATTTGCAACTCTGAACAGGGATATTTCCACTGTCACACTCTGGTTTCCCCTGCCAGAATGTGGTGTGTTAATTCTCTTTCATGACCAAGGAATTGGCTGTGGTTTAAAACTGGTCTCTGGGCATGACACAGTGGAAACCAATCCCTAATATACAAGGATAACTTAAAAGTACAGAATGTATTTCCTTATGAATTTAATTAACATAAAGTCCAGTATCTTAACAGTTAAACCTAGATCTATAATATTTTTGCTATTATATTATATTGTATTGTATTATATTATATTATATTATATTATATTATATTATATTATATTATATTATATTATATTATATTATATTATATTATATTATATTATATTATTTTATCTTATCTTATCTTATCTTATATTTTAGTATATTATAGTATATTATATTATATTAGTTGTTGTTAGTCTGCTAGTGTTTGATGAAGGCCAATAACACAAAGAAGGTTCATATTTCAGCATGATTAATATCATGTTTTTGTGTTCTGCATTTTTTACTGCAAAGTTCATGTGACTATTGGGGCGACAACAGATGAGACATAAGAGACTAAAACTGCTCCAGTATGGTAGTGTGGCCTAAAGAAACGTGATGAAAAATGTAGAAGATGCAACATGTAAATGCTGCAGGAAAAAAGTGGTGTAGTTTACATTATGGTATTGATTTGGTCTCATACTGTAATCTTCAATCTCGACAGCACTTCACCTGGTCCTGCTTTACTTGGGCTTTTTTTCATTCATTATTACTTTTCTTTATTGATAGTTGATAAACCAGATGCACTGGAATCTCTAGACTCTCTGTAGGGGGCTTCAGTAGTCTCATTACTCTGTCAAGGAATGGTGTAGTTATGTAATTATCAGGGTTTGTTAGTTTGCTTGTTATGGACGGCTTGATCTGCACTCTCCTTGTACTTTTCTAGTTTTTTTTTGTCTTTTGTTCCTAATAAAATCCAACTTATCAGTTCAGTTCTGTGTTTTGCTTCATATCAAACCAGTTTTAAAAGTTTGACACCAGCCCAACCCTACTTAACAGTGATCAGATTAGAAGAGTGCTGAGATTTAGACATAAAACTACTTTAAACATGACAATTACCTAAAATAATATACATGTACAGTTACAGTCACAGTTTAAATGATCAAGTTCTGCACTGAATGTCGATGTGAGTGGTAAATAAAACACTAACATTGGCCCAATGATGAAGTTTTTGCTCTCCAAATTAGCCGCTAAAAAATTCTGTCCTGCTCTAATTTACACTCAGATAACAGGCCATTTTCTAACTCACACAGTTACACGGAGACAGTGAACCATTTGCAACATCCAAAATGACTCAAGATAAGTAGAAATTAGTCTCTAAATCTAAAACTCATCTAGCGATCTACCATATTTCTCTTTTTTTCAAGGCTTTGCAGCAGTCTTGATGCTTTACCAACATAGTCACTACTCTGATGTTTGTAGTACCAGGGTCAGATTGTGCTTTTTACCTTGAATATCATTGCTTTTTTCTTAATGCATCTCAAACATTACGTTATATAGGGCTAACAGTGCTACAGGCATGACAACACTGAACAAGGTCATATTTTCACAGGTTTTATTTTACAGCATGAGGTTTACAGTATATTAAACTAAAACAATGGCACCAACAGGACACTTTCAAAACTATGTGCAGACCTTAACCAAGATGATTAGTGTCAGTCACGCCAGCTGGAATTGAGTCAAAATTCTGAAACTGACAGTAAGAGAGTTATTAATTTGACTTAAATGTGCAGTTAAACAACTAAGTTTATGCCGTTAGAAGTGATGGCGAGGGGTATATCCTTAATCATTAATGATTTGAACTTCATTTGAAATAAATCATATTAATAGTTCCAGACATATGAACAAAAGAGTGTTTAATGACTTTAAACTTAAATGGTAAATCATCCAAAATTGAATGTCCCTCTCCATTAATATTCATTGATTTGGAAAACATAGAATTTCTAAACTATATATTTTTAAAGTTTTCATGTTAACATGAAGGATATCTGATGGTGGTAGCGGTTTTGGTGATGGTGGTCAGATCAAAAAATATAATATCCCCGAAACACCACTTACTGTCTGGTAAGGTCCAAGATTAAAGAATTTTAGGCTATTTTTTCTGTTCAAAACTACCATTATTTTATTGTCTTTTTAAAATCCCCTATTAGCCAACCTGTTGACCTAAGAATTGAAGAGAACAACAACTAACAAAAGATGATGGTTAAAAATATAATGACAAAACCACAAAGGAGGAATTCACCATGGTTCAGAAAAGTGTCTGAAAGTGACACTTAGGTCCCAATCAGACAGGGAAATCTAATTGTCTTGTCTTCTGTAAGGTAAATGGGCCAATTAATAGCTCTAATTCCCTTGTATCCAGATGACAGTGGCATTGATGAAAATGGGGAAGGGATCAGGTGGCTGAGTGGCGCTTGAGTTTATCGGCACTGATTGCTGCAGTTCAATAGTTGCTGAGTGCACGGAAGATTCTAAACTACATTACCAACTAGTGTGGAAGGGAGAGATGATCCCTTCGACAATCTCATAAAGAACCGTGCTTCGGCTAATCATTGAATCTCATCCTCAAAAAGAGCTTGTCAGGGTGGATCACTGATGAAGCGGTATAATATAATATCACATGACCAGCCATTCCACAAATGCACAGTGAAATACCAGTGATGAAAAGCTATACGTACATCTCAGCACCTTCTGAACCCGCCGCAGTTTCATAGCTGTTCTGTACGCAGAGAATTTGATGTTGTTCAGATCCGCTAATAGAGAAAATGAGAGATAATGAGAGATTAGAGTAAATGAACAGATGAGAAAAAAAAAAAAACTAATCGTGCGCTGCTTGGTCACTGCCATCAAGGAATTAGACATCGCTACTATCTTCCCACTTGTTTATCACTGTCAAAGTAATTAGATGTATACTGTACTGCCAATATTATGTCAACATTAATGTCTATCCACGTCTGTATGTGTATGCATGTAGGAGTGTTCCCATCTCCCCTGTGATTTCCCTCTGCCAAATCAGATTAAGTGTAAAACACATGATGTCGTTTAATCACAATTAATTAAAGGCAAAGTGAAAAGCAATCAGAGTGTTGGCAAATTGGGCTTCATAGGTTAATGACAGTAGCAATGTAGTCCCTGAGGTGCTTGAAATACAGGACCCTTAATGAGCTCTGTGACAGGGCCTTCAAAGCAAAAGGCAAGTGGTGCTGTGTTAGTGGTGCTCCTGCAGCCCTGTGGGGGTCCTGAGCACGACTCAGAGGACTCTTTAATTGTCTCCTTACTCACCCAGTGCTTGGTATAGTTCTGTCATCTTTGGATGGTCCCAGCATGTCGTCTGGGCCTGGTGACTAGGTGGAAACAAAATGCACATGAAACAAAAGAGTAAGAGATGACCAATTAAATGACAAAGGAGTTACTGGTTTTCAGAGCAAAAAAAAAAAAAATTTTAAATTAAAATTAAAAATCAAGGTAAAACGAAAACAAATGAGCCAAGGGAGCAGAGACAGACTGGCGAGGCAGACGGCGAGTGAAATAGGATTAAAAAGAATGTAAGTGAGACACAAAGAGACAAAGATGGGAGAGAAAGGTAGGAGTGATCATTGTTTACAAGAGATGTCAAGCCTATAACACGCAGACAGTACAAGCCAATGCTTCTTCATGTCACTGATGCACTAATAAACTAAACTGTATACTGATAGCACCAGTAAAATACATAGCATAGCATGAAAGGATATGAATTCTGGTGAAAAGACACACATGCAGTTGCCAAAGACACCTCACAGGTTACAACTAAAATGTAAAAGATTAAAGATTATTTACCCTTTAAACTTTAACTTTAACTTAACTTTAAATACCTACATAATGAAATATCAATTATTACTGTGAAGTCTCAGTCTCCTATAACATATAGTATTTGCAAATTAATATTTCTCCAGTCATATAGTTCTGTGCAAAGGCCAAAAATAGGTTTTGTTAGTTTAGTAAAGTTAATGACAACACATTTGCATTTCTCTGTATGTGTATTAACCTATAGAGACCGATTAAACGGCTGACAACACCTAACATTACGTTTGCTTCCCATCAAAAAGAGGTGATCTGCCAATGCCACATCACATATTTCTTATTAACTGCCAGTGTTGGGAAAGTTCACCTTAATTAGGAAGTAGTACAAAGTTCAGTTCAAGTTACGAACTATGAACTAGAAGTTCATGGATCCCAAAATGAACTTTTTCGTTCTTTTTTTGTGTTATTATTGTAAAGTTATTATTAACCGTTTCTGACGTTATCCTGTAGTCAAAAAATCAGGGGCAAATTCTGCCTTTTCAGGGCGGAAGTAAGTACCTTACCCCGGGGTTAACTTCCCTCTCACAAGGAGCTGTTTCAGTGAGCTTCGTTTTCAATGTTTATTTCCAAGAACGGGACAAGACCTGCTCCGGTTGCCGGTCACTCTGTACATTTAACTCTTTTCCAAAAACTCTCTACACCTCTCTCTCTCTCTCTCTCTCTCGCCCAAAACGCTTCTCATTTTCTATTCCACAACATTATGTTGCCAAATTTTGTTCACAATAATACAAAAATGACATCTATGATAATGATGTGTTTTGATCCCATTTTATACCTCATAGGACTCAATAATTACAACGTGATAAGAACGAAATGTGAACTACATAATAGCGCAGTTCAATAAATGCCAGAATAACCGCGTTCACAACTTCCCGTTCATTTGGCAAAAGTGAACGAGTCGTTCACGTTCGTCAAAAATATGATATAGTTCGTGAACGATCGTTCAATGAACGCGTCCAGGTACAACACTGTTAACTGCTATTATGTGTGAATTTCAGAACACTTGTCAAATGGAATCGGAATTTAGTTTGACTTGCTCCATTCAGTCCCATTCAAATCTTTTGCGAGCTAAGCACCCATGGACCGACAGTAGAAGGGCATGACTTAGCCTTACCCGTACAGGTAACTCAGGATGATCCATCAGATTCCAAAGGGAGTGGTTTTCAAGAGAATGAAACCTTTCAAATTGCACTTATTTTTCTTAAGAAAGTTCAGGTTTTTTTCTTATTATTCATATCTTTTTTGTTTGAATAGCTTCTAAAACTAAGGTTTTTTTTTCATAATTTAGTGTGGTGTTTTTGTACTAAAACAGAGAAAAATTTGGAGTTGTCTTTATTTCCAGGTTATTATGTTATTATATTGCTGGTCCGGCCCACTGTAGATAAAATTGGACTGAATGTGGCGCCTAAAGGTACATGAGTTTGAGACCCCTTCTGTATGTGATGTATCTACAGCAGTAAAAAGAGTTTCAGAGTGGTAGTATTTACTGTGACCTCCCTTAAACGTACACTTAACATGTCTTTAACCTTTTTGTTCAGACAATGTGTTATTCATGACATACATTTTCTGATGTTTTATTATCTTATTCAACACATGCCAGATGTTTTTAACTGTTTATGCTGATTCTGCAGGGGTCAGGGACTATTTGAACCCATGTTGTTCAAGTGTTTGTGTCTTTTCAGTATGTACACATTTGTCTTGGACTGTATTTAGTTTTTTCTCATTCAAGAAAACAAACATAAATGCTCATTTCATCCTTGCAAAAACAACAAAGCTAAGGGTTTTGTCTATAGTTCATGTGTTCCTCTATAACATACTGACAAAACTCTATACATTTTTGACCATATTACCCAGTTCTAAATCAGATGTGCATAATCAACATCATTCAACTTTAACAGCTATCATTTAATTCCATTTTATCTCTCTCTCTCTCTTCTTACTTTAACATTTACACAATTTCCATTACAAGCATTGTTAACTCAGTCCCCTCTGGCAGCAGGAGCTAATGCAGTGATTACTGTGAGACATGGCAGAAACATGACGACTTATTTTCACTTCACCTTTCTTTTTTCCCATCTGGGGAAAATCCACAAATAAATGCACAAACAAAATAACTGACCACCGACTGACACAGAACAAAAAATTAAAGCCAATACCTGTTTCTATGGTAACAGTCTCCTTAATAAACCTGTGGCTTTAACTGGCACAAAGGAGTAAAACATGGATCATAATTCCAGTTTATTCCTGATTTAATAATATTATGGACTTAGAGGAAGGACTGAGGTCTGCACTTTCTCTGTGACATTCCATTTAGCCAACAGTGTCACATGTGACTAGCTCCTCATCACTGCTTCAGCCAATGAGAAAATTCAGTGAAAGTTCACCATGAAATCCCCAGAGGTCTCTTGCAAAGCATACTGTAACAACCGTGTAATCATTGATTGGTACCTAGTGGAATGCTAATCACATACTACTCCCACCACCACTGGTGTAGTAGTTTAACTCATAAGTACATGGCTTACAAGACCAATGAGGTTTTGTACATTATCAAGAAATAAATACAGTATAGAGGAATATGCTGTATAGATGCTGGAACAGTTGTGTCATACAATCAGTTATTGTATGGGGCTACTGTTAGTATTTGTACTTGTACTGACCACTAGAGGGAGTAGTGAGTCATTCTGCCGATTTCCAATGGTGAGGGAAAACTAACACTGCAGGACCTTCAATTAAAACATCAGAAAGTAAATGTACAGGTAGAGCCAAAAAAAAGTGACAAAGTGATAAAAGTTAGAAGCACTGGACACAAGTCTAAACGATGCTGAAATCATAGCATTTTGTCCATCAGTGAGTTAGACAATGAAGTTTATGAAGGCTTAAAATCATGTAATGGTAGTTTGCCATTTGTTGATTCAGACTAAACTATGACAGTTTTCACCTTGTGTGGATAAAACACAAACACATCTGTTTTGACAACACAAAGCATATAGAAAATGGTGGTGATGTGTTGTTTATTATCCCACACCCTGAAGGAGATGCATGGGTTTTTTGGTTTGGTTTGTTTTATTGACAATCTAGTAGCAAAACTATTGGTTGGATTCATACCAAGCTTGGTTTATAAATAACCAGTGACCCAGAATAGATATTATTACATTTTGGGAACAGTAAGTAAAAGTAATTTTTTTTTCGAAATTATTTTTACATTTACTGATATGTGTGAAATTTCACAACAACTGTAGCAGCTATTGGTAGTCTAGCCATGCTCGGCTCTCCTAGCAGCAGCAAATCTAATGTGATACCATAGTAATCTAGTTACGCTCAATCTTTAAATTGTTTTTACAGAGCGACAACTGTCGTTAAACTCCATAATCCACCATTTTGTTTAGCCATTCCTAACTTTCTCCGGACTCTTCCGTTAACTTTCCGACGTCATCCTAAAGATTAAACTGATTGGTTGTAGTACCGTCTGCATACAGAGGATTTGAAAGACAACCTTTTAGCCCCGCCTCCCCTGACTATGAAGCATGACTAAGGACTAGGGATAGCGTGGCTAGGCTAAGTTATTGGTTGAATTTACACCAAATTGAGTTCCTCAATTCCCAGTGAGTAGAGTAGTAGTAGATCAAAATGAAAGTAAACAAACAAATAAATAAATAAATGCATTTTTCACAATCTTTTTTTGCTTTCCCATTTACTTAAAATGGTCAAGATTTCCCATCACGATATGGCCCAAAAATATAATGTCAATATTTGTGTGTGTGGCTAGGCTAGTTATATTAGCACTAGTACAGGAAATGAAGCTAAAGCTAGGCTAGTTATATTAGCAATATTAGGATGGAAAGTTCACTGGAAAACGGTTTAGTCATTAATATAATATAAATTCCAGTGAAATCTAACATTAGTACGAGGCATGAAGAATTATGTATGGACTGTAGCTGGAGTATGAACTCGGGTCAGTATTATATCCCGTGCTCGAACAGGAGTGGAGTGCCAAGTCCGCAACAACCGAACTGTTGCTGTACAGCACAAGTGTGAGGAGGGAGGTGGGGAGGTAGGAGGAGGCGGAGGAGTAGAGGGGCACTTCCGAGTTTTTTATTTTTTAATGGGCCGCAACAAAACAACTTGAAATAATCTATAAAATCGATATATCGTCCAGGCCTACTAATGTAAATTATCAGCTGACGCAGCACATGAAGACAGTATTATTTTCTCAGAATTGTTTACGAATGATTGAAGAAATCTTGATCATACAATGAACCAGATATGTGTAGAAGATGGTTTTTATACCTCATTCAGTAAATAATAGTGTGTGAAAACATGTTGTTGATTCGTTGGTGGTTCTGGTAGTCCTATGCGTGTTCTGGTCCATGTCTCCTGTTGAGACTTGTTAATATCAATACTGCACTAAGGTTTTAAAGCTAGCACATTTGAAAATTCACTCCGCACTAATAAAACCAATTATATATATATCTATATTGTATTATATATCGATGAGGTAAATATTTAAACAGATGAATGCAGCAAATAAAGCTCATCTTTGCTCAATACAGTTCCCCTCAGAATCATTTACAATTTATCTGTTAATGGTCAGCTCTGTGTACATGTTTGGGTAATGGAATTTTTTTCATTTAAATCTTCCCCCAGGGGAAAGACAAAACTGTTTAATTTTCTCCAAAGCTAATAAAACTACACATGCAAATGATGTATTAATTCACTGTGACACATACAAACTTTTTTGTACCTAATTTTGTTGGCAGAAGGGAGACCTTGCCAAACCTCCTTGGAACAATTTAATTGTTTTGTGCCTGGAGCAGAGTATTATTTCAGTGTAAACAAGATTTGTTAAGACTTGATTTTGCAGTTAAAGATGTTATGTACTGTACTGTACTGCTGTCAAAAGACATGTAATCAGTAGATTTCTAAAACTTTACCAGCTCTTCAAACTGCTGTAAAGCTTTATCTTGTAATCAAGCCATAAGAGAGTTCCAGGTGAGATTAAGAAATGTGAATAATTAAGCAACAGCAAAACTGTTTGTTTGGTACTAAATACAAGATATTGGCAGAAAAGAAGACAATCTGGTAAAATACTAAGTAAAAAGAAAATGCTAAAATCTGTCTGTGTAACTGGATAACAGGTTTAGGCTGGCATTCAGTGAATGTGATGAAATAAATACATATTTAAACAATTACAAATCATTTGAACAAACACAACATAACCCACTGTTTAGTTAAATAACATACAGTAACAATGTCAGAGTAGTTCATCTAGACCATTTTCATATGTTTTTGGCATTGCTATACAATTTTGAATATTTGATTTCCACAGGTTTCCATAGGGTTAAAAACACCACTAAAGAAACCAGAAGTAGGGATCAATATGAAATAAAACATAATACTAAATAGAGGAATTCTAACTTAACCAGTGGTTTTATGCATCATTAGTTCTAAGGCCAGGCAGGTCTATAGCTTATGGTTCACAGACATATTTCACCTAAACTATTTCTATCTCCTTTAGGAGTAAGTGCAAATGTGTGTCACTTGCTATATTGTCTTTAAAACATCTAGACTATAGATGTTGGAGGCATTCTCTCTCCATCTGATATTTGTACTATATGAGGTTTGTACAGTAGGTAAGTGCATTCAGAGATAGGTTCTTCAATGTCCTGTATTGTTCTTATGAGCTTGTTCCAATAAATGTTCCCTTCAAAATAAACTCAGAGAGACTTCAAGTTCCTCTGTCTTCATTATTTCTCTACATCTTTTCACTAAACAAACAAACAAACAAACAAACAAACAAACCTCTCTGATGTCAGTTTCTTAGCAACTTATAAAACCACCCAGCTATGCCTGTCATCACCAGGACACCAAACAACTCTGAACTTTCACTATATATATACTTAAATATATATTCTTAGCACATTTTTCTCAACTTTTTCTAATTCAATAACCCCCTTAAATCTGCAGACTTACTAAGGCACACATTTGCTTGTTCACTCAAAAATGCGTATGCTATTGATTTGTGTCACAGGTGATTAACTAAATTTGCCAGTGCAAATGACAACAAGGGTAAAATCTTGGAGACCAACCTATTTAAATGAGGAGTTTGCTGGTTGTTGCTATGGAGACAGAACACTGCAAAAAACTGCTTTGGGATACGCTATGGCAACAGTGCACTGGCATGATCGAGATGCAAGTAAATTGTGAGGAGTTTTTTCAATAGAAAGTATTGTATGACTCATCTAGATGTTCTAAAATGGCATTGCTGGGTAAGTGATTATGTCTCAATTATTGTTTCTCATTCAAAAAATGTTGGCAAACCAGAAATGATTCATTCTCTACATTGCCTTTGCTTGGGCCTATGTCACCACCTAGCCAAAATACCTGCAGCCAATTTTACACGATGGCAGTTAAAACCTGCCTGTCAGAAGTGCTAAATATAGATGCAAAATAAGTCACTGAAATTAGTTTTAGCTTTGGTAAACATTTCACACCTCACTAAATATTTGCATGGATGCCTCCCCATAATTTTGTGCAGTCTCACAGAAACTTCTATATTGTATATTCATCAAGGCAAATGCACTAAATGGGTTGCACAAGCTATTTTGGTCATTTGATAGATGCTACCATTGTTGCATCCTGTTCGTAGATAAATGTCAACATCTTTTTGTGTGTGAAATCAAGTTTGCATACATTTTACATGTATAACCTTTTACTAAACAAGCGGTGCCCGACAAAACAAACCCCATCCCTCTTTCACAGATTTTAACTGATTTGCCCTATTTCACATTTTCACATTATTATATCACACTGTGTAGCAAACTTAAAAATGGCTGAAGCAGTGGGAATCATTCATAAGGTTATTAACAGAATGATGAAAAAAAATATAAGTCATGAACAGTTTGTATGTCATGAGGTGTTGTGTTAACAAAAGATATGTATTTGATGAACATCCTGTTGGCAGTGACATAAAGAGGTGATATAAGGCAGAACCGCCTACGGAAGATGAATGGCTGAAAGTGTGAGCAGAATATATGATACAGAACAGCTAACTCAAAGGGTGAGGCCTCAGGAGGGATCTCCTCAAGAGAAATGACTGTATATGTGTGCTATAGTGTTGTAGTTCCATACATGCCCAAGAAACATATATAAAAACACATATAAAGCCAACATTAATCCCATGTCCATGCTACAGAATACAGTACTATGAGCTGTCAATCAGTTATATCATTGTACACCAACCACAAACAGCCCTAGAAAGAAGACATATGTCATTTCTCTTATAAATCTCCTACAATTGGCTTAGCTACATGTGTTCAAGCCAAAATAAATGTTTAGCCACTGAAAGGTGACACGGAAATAGAAGAAGTTCTGGGATTTTATATAAACCATTGCTTGTTACTTAAATCTACCTCACTATAATTAGGGATATATTATTAAATTAATGAATTAACTTTATTATTTGGTTGTCCACATAAAAATAACAATAACAAAAAGCTGCACATTTAACAAGATTATAATTCATATTATTCAGACAAGAAGTGATAGTGTCTTTTTAATATTTTAAAAAAAAAAAAAACATACTTGATGTGAAGAGAGAGTTTAAAATATCTATTATAAAGTGATAGACAATGTAAAATATGGTAAGGTGAATTATTGTACTCTTTTTTGGGGGGTGTTTTGTTGTTATATGTTGGTGATGAGGACTAAGTGTATTCGATCAAGGTGTGATGTTGATTAATTAAATCAGTTTCATTTGACAAGGAATGTATGAGGTTGAAAAACAAGCAAAATAAGACTACATACTAAACTTGTTTAATATTTGTCGTGATTAATATAAAATGGACAATCATTACTATGTATGACTGAAACATTTAATGTATGCATTGTTTTGTTTTGTGGGGTAAAGTAAAAGTACAGGTCAGTCTTTTCTATAAAGGGTCGATGTATAAAGCTACAACCTCCACCTCCACCTTCTTGTTTCATACTATTTGCTTTGTAATTCACTGCCTTATTACACATCCTCAGGGAAAATGGTCCAGCAATTTTAGATTTTACAACTAACCGGCAGAAATAGACAGTATTTACTTGACCTGACAATGGTATGAAGCATGAATAATATCAAATGAATAAAAAGGTTTTACTGCATCTTTTTATGCATTTCCTTTCTTTGTGTGTGAAAAGTATTTCATGTCACTATGTAGACTCAAGTCGTACTTACTTTATGTAGTAGGGCACTTTGTTTGGGGAGATGGCGCGCTCCCATGGTATCTGCACTGAACCTGTACAAACACACACACACACACACACAGACGAAATCAATTTCAAAATAGGCATGTCAAGCATGAAAAGCCATTGTGCACAATATCCCTGACAGCGTGTCCAGACAGCGTGTCCATTCAGACCTTCTTAAATGAGCCACTCTAGTGTACAACAGGCGAAGTAAAGCCAAAGAGACAAGTCTATTGTGTCGGGTTCCACAGAGTGTTGGTTTGCTTAGCTTGGCCTAACACAATACTGGAGATGGACAAGTCAGTGAGACAGCGTTTAAAGTGAACCACAACTAAACCACAGGGGGTTCAGCGTACGATCAAAGAGAATACAGCGCTGTAAGCAAAGCAAGAGATAGAAAATGCACAAACACACACTGGTATACAGGTATACTGTATCTGAAACACACATTTTGATATGGCACAATAGAGAATATATGTGTGAAAAAATCATACTCATAATGACTGAATAATCCATTGATTTGTTCAATAGTATACCTACACACAAATAGTGGAAATGTTTTGATACAAAGATGCATTGTGATACAGCTGGCATGATTGAAATGTTGTCTGCATCTACTTGTAATGCAATGCAATATCTATGATGTGTTTTTGTCATGTTCGTGTGCTGAAGTGAGTTACATACAGTCATACTGAAAACACACAGCTATATATACTGTTGACACAGACTATTTTTAAAAGCACTTTCTAAATAAAAAGAAAGGTTGCTTCTGCCCTTTATATAACATAAAAACACTATGACTATAGTAATAATAATAATTATAATAATAATTCAAAATTCCAATCTTAATATGTCATTGGAGGACCTAACAACACTTCATTACATTTCTGAAAAGTTCCCCCTTTTATGTTATGTTATGTTAATTATGTAGAAAATAACATGAACATATTAGTTCATTACAAATAAGTGGCTAAAATAATACAAGAAGTAAATAAAAAAAATACAAGATAAACACATAAAACATCATGTACAGTAAAATGCTGAAATCCTGTTTAGATCCTCATATATATTACATCAATGTTCGAAATAGTGACAAGAACCAAATATATAATCATCAAATCCAATTTTGCAATATCCAACATTACATACAATCAATAAACACATTTGAGAATTATTTTCAATATCTATTTTATTACTGCATAACTTAACACAACACACAAGAAGTGGCTATCAAACTTTTTCAACAATGAAGAAATTCCAATGGTGTGCAGCAGCTTTAAGATATACTTAATCATCCCTTGAATGACAGGGAACAGTTTCATAGCATATACCTATTCTGACTACAAATGCAAGGTTCAGCTTCATGACTTACACTTGACTTTGACTAAAAGTACAAAGAAACAGCTTAACCATAACTTAACCAAGTACAGTGGACAGAGATCAGCAGTGTTAAGACAGGAGAAAATATAGAACCATGATAAAGAATGGAATGTGATGTTAAAAGAACACCGAGATGGGACGTTTCGGTGTTGGCGACACCCGCACCCTGAGACAGTGGGCGTATACGAAGGCACTGGCATGGATTCTATAGCAGCCGCCCCAGGTGTCACACTTCTGTGCCAGGGGTAGCACTGGGGCCAGTTGAGAACTAAATTAAGCAGTAAATCAAATCAAATCCTCCCCAGAACTATTTTTTATCCTCCTGAGAGCTAAGTACACAGCTGCGTTTCAAGGTTGGTTGATTTGTCCCGTTGCAGTCAAAACATTTCTTCAAGGAGGGAAGAACTGATAAGGGAGGTCCTGTGTCTTTCACTAGCACACACAAACTCTTCCCAGTCAGCCTTAATATTTGCACACACCCCCAAAAAATCTAAGCTGTGCCTGTCTCCAAGCCCCTGATTTTGCTTTCTGTTTACTATACCTCAGAACCCACAAAAAATGCTATTATGTTCCCACCTGTACTGTGTCTATAATTTATGCTGTCTGAGAATGTTTTATTGTATGTCCTTGCATTCTCTGGTGTATTCCTGGAATCATGTTTGGCACCTGTAATAAGTCCACCTTTTACATACAGACAAGCCTGGATAGCGTGTCTGTCTGTCTGTCTGTCTGTCTGTCTGTCTGTCTGTCTGTCTGTCTGTCTGTCTGTCTGTCTGTCTGTCTGTCTGTCTGTCTATCTATCTATCTATCTATCCATCTATCTATCTATCCATCTATCCATCTATCTATCTATCCATCTATCTATCTATTGCATGTCACCACAGTAGTTACTGCAGAATCCATGACACGTGACATGCACACTATATGCTGTGAGCACTGTACCCTTTGATTCCAGAATGCAGGTCTGCTGTGTGAAAGTCCAGCCTGTCTCACCTCTGTTATTCCCTTGTCTTAACTGTGGAAATAAGTCAATGGTGGGAAAAAGGCAGGATCACCATCTCACCTATTTTTCGTGGATCTCTGTGTAAAAAGAGATTGTTGCCTCACTGTCCTACCTGTAATTGTTACTGTCACTGTCTTGTAACAAATGTTGAAATGACCAAAAATACTCACTTGCCAGGGTAAAGCTTAACTAAGTAAGAAAACTGTCCTCAGTTTTCCTGGGTTAAGAGGCACATGCATTCTGGCTGTTGAGGCCAGTGAAATATTCATCCTATATTTACCATTTATAATATTCTGCATCTTCTTAAATGATATGCTACATGGAAAAACAGGCAGAGTGAGCCATAAAAAAGGCAGACACAAACCCAGACATTCCTGCAGGCTGCAGTCAGCTGAGCTGGTAACGGAATTTTACTTTATAAGCCCTAGTGTAGCATCTCTGAGCCAGCATGGCAACAGTAAAACGTGATAGGGTTGGTCGAACACACACACACACATACAGTACACACACACACACACACACACAGACACAGACTACCTGAACAGTCACACAGAACACACATCTTTTGCACTTCCTTATCAGTTCCCACTAAGTAAATCACATTCTGAGCCCCCTGCTATCTCTGCGTAGCCTTTGAAGAACAGCAGGTAATAAAGACAGACTTCACAAATATGCCTCTTGCTCAGATGAAAAGCAGTGGATGTTTATGAGCAGCACCAGGGATGTTTATTGCAATAGTGTGTTGCAACTGATGAAGACAGACAAACAATGTCTGCTAGCTCCACCTCTAACCTAAATACACTTCCCGGTACACCCACGCACCCTGACAGACACACAATGTCTTTTATAATCAAACAGAGCTGTGATAAATCTAACTTTCTTTTTATCCCTCCACATGTTACCTTGGCACAAATTATTGCGACATGAGGATCCAACTTCAAATTGCAAAGAGGACTCTTACTGGAGAGGAAGTGCTGCGATCCAGGTCCAAAGTCTCTGTGAGCATCCTGAAGCTGCTTCAGCCGTTCTTCTATTGAACCCTAAAGAGACACACAGAATTAAATCAAAGAGATACATGCTGTTCATCCTCCTCCGTTACAAATCCCCACAACAGACACACACATACACAGACCACCTGCTTCTTCTCCTCCATTAGATAACTGTAGAATATAAATTATGTCTTTTCCCTCCGTTGCCCCTCTTGAAGGACTATAAAAGCCTTTGAAGAGCAGCAGTGAGGAACGATGAAGATTACAAAATAATAATTTTTTTTTTGTTGAAATGAGGACAGTGACTCCTGGTTGCCTGTGGGAGAGCGAACAGGGAGTGGGGTATGTGCGTAACCTCATATGCATCAATAACCATAGTGACTGACTTGACAAAATTAAGTTTGCCAGTGCTGCTGTAGAAGCACTTCACATCAGTTATATTTCCTACAAATTGGGATTTAGCCTCCCTAATCCTGGTTTATTTGAAATGTATTGGATTTGGCACATGAATCATTGTCAGCTGGATGTTGAAACGCATCCTCAAACAATAGGAGGAGGTAAATCCCCTTGCAGTGAGCTGGAGACAGATAAATAGAGAAAGAGAAAAAGAGGAAGAATGTGGGCCTTTAGACTTCAAAGAGAAGCGAAAGCAATGAGTCGTAATATGTGTAAAGTTAAATATATTAAGTTAGCTTTTCTCAGAGTACACACATCATTGCTCTCCTGCCAGAAAAGAAAAGTACGACTTAAATTGGTTTGGACTAATACAGAGCATTGTCAATGTGCCGTGGAGATGTTACTGCCAGCTACGGGTTGTACAATCTATTTGTTGTAGATGCGTTTGGACTGCCATAAGGAAGATTAATGATGAAATTATTCATGATCGACAAATATTGCAAATCAAATTTGGAAATACATTCTCTCAGGAGTCAGAGTCGCCAAAAGCAGCAGGGCAAATGATGTTGCTGGGATTCAACATTTATCATCTTAATTAAGAGAGAAACAGGACAGATAATGACCGACAAAAAAAGAAAGGTTTCTCATGCCAGTCAGCAGAATAAAATGCTGATTGTATGTTTCTACAAGCCACCACTAAAAACCTTGATATTTTTGAACCAAAGCTACATGACATATCAACACTTGAATCTTTTCAAAGCCTGGTTGAAGAAAAAAAAAAAGCTGATTGCCTGGATTTATTGAAGCAAATAGATAAGAAATCATCTATATAATGGTTAATATCTTTCAATTGCAACAAGTTATTCAACATTAACTAATGCAATGAGTAGCTTCTCATTTCTTAAAAAAACATCAGTCCTCTAGGTAAGTATAAAGACTGGACAAGGCTATGATTTATTAGGCTCATCATGGTTGTGAAAGAGTGGACTAAGGAGCGTTAGACATTATTTTCACATATGGATTGAAGATCACAGACTCCAGACCTGAACAGACCAACTCTCTTATCTTCAATACAATATCTTGTCAAAAGGTTTATGCTATGGATGGAATTACACTACCAGTCAAAAGTTTTTCTTTAGTTTCATGCCTTTTTCCAATGTACATTCTCAATGAAGACATCAACACATTTTTATTTGATATATCCTTGCAATATGCTAATGCTGATTCTGAAAAAACTATGAATGAACACTAATGGAGCAACTTGTGAGGGCACAACAAACCCCGTCCCCCTCGCACACATTTTGCCAGATTTGTCCTATCTTTTATCATTGCAAAAACACATCTTTAGTGTTTGTGGCTGTAACATTTGACCAACCTTCACCAATATTTAATGAGATCTATTCTCGAACCACCTCACAATTTTCTGGAAAAATTCATAGAAATTTGTCCAGTAGTTTGCATGTAAACCTGCTTACAACCAAACAAACGATCAAACAAACAGACCAACAAACAAACACACAAATAAAAAACAATACCCCTCTCCCCTTTTTTTTTTTGGGGGGGGGTGTTGAAGATAGACCTGTGGAGTTGAATTAATGAAGATTTCAAACTCAGTTTATGCACACCACGGGACCACAATAAAATGTTTAATGTCTTTTTAAAAAAGCGAAATATTACTCCTTTAAGTTGAGTAAAGTTTTCAAGGGAAAGTTAAAATCCCATAAAATGTTAGTGAATGTAGGTCAAAGGTCAAGGTCACAGACACCAATGTTTTTGCAATGATATTAGATAGGGAAAATCTGGTAAAATATGCGTGGAGTAGAGGTTGTTGTGCCGGCACTACTTGTTTAGAAAAGTGTAAATAAAAGCATATTTTATATTTTGGATTCTGCAAAATGGCCACATTCTTGGCATTTTCTTGATGAAATGTTTTCCAACAGTCTTGAAGGAGTTCCCAGTGATGCCGAGCACTTGTTTGACTAATAGTTTAAATGTTCTGTCATTAACTGTGACATTGCATAAGCATTGTGTGATAAAAAGATACAGTGAAAGTGTTTTTTAACCAAAGATAAAGAGTGATATGGGCAGTGTATGCCTATGTTTTAAGTGTTTCTCAGAAATGATCTTCATATAAAGTTAATAATGTTTTAGACTTTGCCACTGACAAAACTTAGTGAGGGTAAAAGAAAGATAGTCAGGTTTTTTCAGAGAAACTTCTGAAGCCTCCAATCTTCTTCACCGCCAGTCAATAATTCCACTATATAACAAATACAGTCAAATATGTAAGTATATTAGAAGTGACTTCCTTTTTATCTGCGTTCTATGAAGTTATTTCAATGTCAACACTGTAAATGTATGGTAGTTTATTTAATAAGTGAAATGAAAGTGTGCTCTCAGATCTTCCTCATGTTGCAGACAAGAAGAAAACCTTTAACAAGCACAGAAGAATGGACTTTTGGACAGAAAGACATAGACAGACCGAACTGCAACACCAAGGATTCAAAGATCTTTAATGTCATACCAGTTTACTTAGTATGAAATTTGTACTCTGGTCCGAGAATGGGATCAGTTACGGGATCAGTTATGCTGTAGTTCACATGTAAGTTTTGTATTTAACTTGAGCCAAAGGCAGCCTGAGAGATGTTACAGTGAGGCTCAGTCCCAGGAGCTTGAGAAGCTGCTGCACTGCTTGGATTGGTGAGCTGAGGGTAAAAAGGTTAGCAATAAATATGACCCAGTGTAGCTCTTTATTGATGTTTAACTCATAAAGACCCAATGCTAGTGTTCTGGCAGTTCCCAAACATTTTTTTTCTCTATTTCTACCTCTCATAACTGATTTATCACCAACGTTTTTATATTATCATTATCTGCTTTATTTTGCATTTTTTTTCAAATTATGTGTTTAGCTATACTACTACTACTACTACTACTACTACTACTACTACTACTACTACTACTACTACTAATACTACTACTACTACTACTACTACTACTACTACTACTACTACTACTACTACTAATACTACTACTACTACTACTACTACTACTACTACTACTACTAATAATAATAATAATAAAATTCTCACACATAATACATTTAAAGTTAAGTATATAAAAACAGATAAGTGATGAAAAAAGTAACGTTTTCAGTAAAGTTATTGTTAACTGAATATAAAACATGTATTTCCATCTATTGTCATTGATCCAGCTCTATGAGTTTTACTGGTGAATCAATGTTGTAGAAGATGACAGGGTTTCCATGGTAACTACAGAGCCTCTGAAGGGACAAGCTTCTGACGACCATGAAAAGATGACAAACTGTATTGTACACCAGTTATTGACACTAATTGAAAGGAGGATTAATACATTTGCTGTGGCTCAGGAGGTAGAGCCGGTTGTCCAATAATTGAAGGGTTGGTGGTTTGAATCCCATTCTGTCCAAGCCATTGGCTGTTGTGTCCTTGTGTGAGACACTTCCCCTCACCACTCACATTAGACTGCTAGTCGGATATGTTTTCTCTGACATTCCATCATATCTGAGATCTGTGAGATCTTTTTGTGACCATTGATACTAAAAGCCTTTTTACAAATGTTGATCACAATTGAGGATGAGCAGTTCTTACTAACTTTGTGAATAAAAGGACCAAAGGACTCACAATTTTAGACAGAAGACATCAAAGGTTGAACATGAACTGTCTTATAAAAAAACTTCTTTTTACCTGCGCAGCAACAGGACATAAGTGAGATGTGTCCCAGATTGTGTTCTTTTATGTGATTGTCTTTGATAAAGAATTGTTCAGTGAATCCAAACAATCAGTCCTCAGATTACATCGAGCCTTGCAGTCAAACTACAACATAATTCACCTTGATATTTCAGGAAGTTGACAATTAAGTAAGTATGCATAGTAGAGTTTATTGAGTAAAACTTTCTGACAATTTAATTGAGAGGTAAAGATAGTAGGCTATAGATGTGTGTAAAAATAACACTGTCAAAATGGTCCTATATATGCAAGTTAATTTCCTCCCATGTGATAAAAAGAGCTCGTTTCTTAGATGGTATCTGTAGCATCTCTTAAACAAAGAGCTCTCGAACATGGTCAGTGTTAATAAGTGATCTATACATGGATGGATTGAGTGGTAACTCTTTACAATATGGATCACTAATAAGGTCAGGCCTGGCGGGATGGGGGGCTTGTGACATAATGTGTCTGTAACAAAGATACAGGTTATGAAATTAAGGTTGTTTAAGCTAAAATGAACAATCAACTATGTTTACATGTTTGACTATGATTATCCAGATAGTATAGCTTATTATTCAACTAGCTAACTTTGTGTCTTGTCATTACTCATCAAAATCATTATTTAAAACATTGCACATATGTCATAAACCATTAAAGATTTCCATTAAGTTATGTTTGAATATTTCTTTTCACTGATGATGCCATAGAAAACAGAATCAAATACACTCATCTTTTGCACTTATTTTCCAGTAGCACTTTGCACATAATAAACAGGACAAATTAAATCTAGCCCCACTAGCAGCAAATTCAACATGGGATATTTTCGCAGTGACTTTCAAATCATTCCATTCCATTAACATATTAATAAAAATCACGTGGAGTCAAGTGTAGGAGCAAATATATTTTTTCCACTCAAGGCGGGCTAGTTTAGTAGACTACTGTATTTTACAGATATGTTTCCATGGGTTTCAGATCCTTCAGTGTTCTAAAGCCAAAATAGAAATGTGGCTTCATAACATCTGTACTTTATAGAAATGTTTGGTTACACTGTACTTAAAAAAAAAAAAAAGGAGACACGGTGGCTGTTAGTGCTCTGCTCTCTCACAGCAAGAAGATTCGGGTTCAATTCCCAGACCGTGTGGGCCATTCTGTGTGGAGTTTGCATTGTTCTCTGGATGGGTGCTCAAGTCCCCCCCCCCCATCATCCAAAAACATATTTTTTAGTGTAAAATCCTCCAGCCAGGTGATTCTGACTTGCTCTACAGCTGGCAGCAGCAGCCTGGCTCTACACGTGTCCCCGGGCACCACCCATGGCTGCCTACTGCTCCTTACAAGTTGCCCCAATGGCATCAAAAAGGATGTGTTAAATGTAGACCGCAAATTTTATGGTACAGTTGTATAAATGATAAAATAAAGTACTTTACTTTACATTGCAGATCGCTAATGATGTGGTTATTCTATAGTAATTTTGATGCAATTTTATAGAAATAATGCCTTTGTTACTGCTTATTACAGGCAATTTCCATGTGGTTTCCAGTGCAATTACTCTCCAGTTTTTAGGTAATAATGATGCAAGAAGCTTTTATTAATGCAGAAATTTCTGTCATTTTGATTGAATTTCATAGTAAAAATCCTTTGTGACTGCTTATATCAAGTAATTTCAATACAGTTTTCAGGGGAATTACTAGGAAAAAAGTGATATAAACAGCTTCCATTTCAAGTAAAATAAAATGGCAATTATTTGAAATGATGTCCAATATTTACTTATTGTTTTTGTTTATTTACCTAAAAACAAGGAGGTGATTTCAAGGAAAATCCACAGCATCAGAGCCAAAAAAATGCATTATCGCTTGTTTCCACTCAATTACTTAGTTATTACCAAGAAAGAGACAAGACAAGTTGTTGTAGTAAAATGGTACGAAAGATATTATGTACCTGCAAATCCACTGGAACAAATTTAGTATTTTAATGGAAATGACCTGGTATCAGAGCTGTAAAATGCATTATTGCTTCTTCCTACTTACTTACGTAGATGTGTTGATTTACACAGATGAATCAATTCACCTTATGACATTTTTAGTGTTGTTTTGTTTACATACCTGAAAAACAAGGAGATAATTTCCAGAAAATTACACAGCATCAGGGCTGTAAAATGCAATGACTTAGTTATTACCATCTCTGATCTGTAATCAACAACTGTGTCCTACTGAAATTCAATACACAAACACTTGTAGAGAACAACCTAATTATACAAATAGTAAATATTTGAAAAGTTGGCTTGGACTCATCATTTCATTATCGACTGATTAATTTCAAATTATAATTTTATGATACTTGAAATGGAAGCTGTTTATATCACTCATTACCTAGAAACTGCACAATAATTGCACAGGAAACTTCACTCAAATTACTTGATACAAGCAGTTACAAAGGATTATTACCATGAAATGACATCAAAATGACCGAAATTTCCACATTCATGAAACCTGCTTGCATTATTATTATCTTTAAACTGCAGAGTAATAGCACTGGAAATTGCTTGCAATAACAATAACAAAGGCATTATTTCCATCAAATTACATCAAAATGACCATAGAATTACCACCTTATTAGCGATCCGCAATGTGAAGTGTTACCGATTGAGTGAAAAAAATACAAGGTCTTGAAAAAGTGTGTATTACTGGAGAAGGCGCCTTCATACCTTTCATAATGTTTGATACTGTAAGAAAAGGCAAATAACAAGAAAAGCTCTGGCATGTGAAAAACTGACCAATCCATCTGATTTTACAAGGAAGACAAAGGTTTAATTTGCAGCAATTTACTTTATTTGCTTCAACCTCTGCTTTATAAATTAAGTCAACAGCTCTGCATTGTCATGTGCAAAATTGATACTAGAAGTACTTTCAGATATAATTGCTGCAAGGACATTAAAAAGAGGAAAGAGAAAATGAAGACAAGAGGATGAGTGGCAATTAAAACTTGATCATGAGGCCACACATGACAGGATGTTGAGAAGGTGACATGAAAGTTATCTAATGTGGTGTTTTCTCAAGAGGCGCAAAGGGTATTTTTGTGCTTGTAGGAGCGTCACAGTGCTTGATGAAGGAGAAAGGCTCAACGTTGCACACAGTGGAGGGAAAAATGCTATGCTTGATGTTGCATGATGCATCCATACATTCAGTAAAGCAGCAAACGGGTGATGAAGTTCAGTGAATCTGAAGCACTTTATCTTTTAAAGTTTCAGAAGGTCTTTAAGAACATATGCCTTGGTTTTGCTCATTTGAATTCTCTCAGCTTCATATACACTGAAGTACACTCCTGATTCATTTTACTTTCATCACTTCGTAATCTATAATGCAGGGTTTCTTGCTTTGCATTTTGGTTCATTATACATAGAAACACCAGTGACCATTTAAGTGACTACATTATCTCAACAGTTGGAGAATGAGTGCCAATTGTAATATAGAAGTAATGAGTACACAAATGAATGAGCTCTATTAAAAAAAAAAAAAAAAAAAAGTCAATAGCTTTTGCAAAAGATTTTAGAGACAGTCCCCTGCCCGGCAAGAGGGTTTAGGTTGTATAAGCACAATACAGACGTTTTCAGTCACTGAAATGGCAGGTTTTTGAAACCAGATCGTCTGTACAAACAAACCACAACTTTTCTAAAATGATGATGTCATAGCCCTACCTCTAAAGCCTTTAACCTTGAAAAAAAGACACCACAAAGAAGTGCTCATGGTACAATAGTTATTGAGCTTATTATAAATACTGAATCAACATTTTCAGCTACTTTTTCAATATAATGAACAACAAACAACCATAGATAACAATATTCACTACATGCTCTTCGATCTACCGTGGATAAGGGCAACCAGAAGGAAATATGGATCAGACCTGGTAATGCAGAACCAAGCAATCTTTATGGTCATGATCCATGTCTTCTTCTGTGTTTTTTGTGAGAACACTACAAGTGGCGTTTGCATGTTCTCCCTATGTCTGCGTGGGTTATCTCCAGGTAATCCAGTTTTGTCCCATTATTCAAAAACATACACTGATAGGTTAACCCTCCTGTTATTTTCATTTCTCATGAACCGCAATGGTGTTCCTGGTCCATCTGACCCGGTGCATGTTTAATTATCCAAAAGATGTCCAAACTGAAAGAAAATCCTAACAATCACTGTTATTGTATTTCTAATTCCATTACTATCTAGTCTATCAATATTTAATACAATGGTGTTCCTTACCCCTAACAGGTAATGGTTCAATTAGGATAATTCACTTGTTTAACATTTATTTTTTAAATAAGTTTTTTAAATAAGTATAAGTTTCACTCAGCCACCATGCTGCCACAGATTTTTAATCCACTTTCCTCTGCCTGTCTCCTGTATGTCACCTGTAATATAAGGAGGGTTAATTGGTTCATTTAAATTCTCTATTGGTGTGAATGTAAGAGTGGTTGTTTATCTCTATAGTTCAGTCCTGTAATGAACTGGAAACACGTCCAAGGTGAACCCCACCTTTGGGATAGGCTTCCTGTGACCCCCATGACCCTATAAAGTGGATTAAGGAAATAGTTGTTTATGTAGCAATTTTCGGAATAAAGATCGAATAGGGAAATATGGAGGTTTGTATGGACATGGCCAAAAACAGTCGCTTGGAATTTGTTTTCTTACTCTCTAGCATAATTTCCACACACTGACATGTGATCTGGGCTTTAAAAAAAAAAAAGAAAAAGAAAAACCTTGACTTATTAAATCTCATGATTATTATTTCTGCAACAAAACATCAAAAGATGAGTCTGACATTTAATCTGTATGAGGTTGAAAAGATGGACTATTATGGGCTATTTGGCAAATCAGATTTCAGAAGCCTGAAATTACTGCGAAGTTTCAGGTATATAGTTAGGTAGTTGACTGCTGGAGAATCTGCCACTAACAATGTCATACCAAAAACATAAACTGGCAGTGAACTCTACCTGAAGCACTTTCCATCTGCTGTTAAGATGCTCCAGGGCGCGGGCATTCTCCATTGACAAATGGACGTCGGAGATAGCCAGCTGGTGGGCCAGGTCATTGATATGCTTCATGCCCTCCTTCACCTGCGTCAGCTCCTCCTTAAATAACTGCAGGAATGAATGAAAGAGAAAGATACTGTGAGAGAGAAAGAGACTGGCAGAAGAAAGTGGATTAAAAAGCTGAATACAGGAGAAAGTGACAACAGGGGAAATACAAGACATATTAAATGTAGAAAAATACAATAAACAGAATGAGAGAAAGCTGCACAAACATCCAGTTTGGTCAAATTCCACAGAAATTGAATTAATTAAAAAAAAATCAATTGACATGTAATCCATTATATCTGTCAGTTCTGTTCTCGAAAGTTATTTTGCAGGAACCATGTATTAACCTCCTACATATAGTAAGGGATTAAACCACTTTAGAGTTCTAAAGGACTATAAGGACTAAAGAAAAAGGTTGAGTTTATACAGTATGCAGGAAATCTCACAAAGAAGGTGCGTCTTTATTCTGTCAGTGCCAATGTCAAAGGAACACAAATGACAGGAAATCATTTCTAAACACAGTGAAGACATTTCCCTCACATCACTTGAAATCCATTCGATGGTTTCAAGGACCAAGACATTTGTCACACTTACTGTATATTTAAGAATAATATCCATGTCTTGATTTATATAACGCATAAAGTGAAGAACATTTAAGAAAGGGTGATTCTTGTATATTAAAGTGAAGTAGAAATAGTTTTCACATTTCACATGATGGCAGTTTTTCTTGAGATTATTTTTTACAGAAACATATGGCAACAAATAATGGCCATTGCATCATAGTTAAGATGACCTTTGACCTTAAAAGTGCAGTACAAGATGTTTTCCTGGAGCATTTGTTATTACATTTTGATTAAAATCTCCTTCACATCCTGATTGCAACCAATTATTAAATGCTCTCACACAGAAATTAAAGAAAAATAAATAAATAAATATATATATAAACACCATCCAATCATTTTGAGCACCCACTTGAAATGATTTAAGTTTGATTATGTCTATCAAACTGCCATTAGTTCCTCCCCCCACTGCACTCATTAACCCCAGGGAACTAGTGAGTGTCATTATTCTGGAGGTATGGCTTTGAAAATGAGGGTGGACTCTTGAATTGTGTATTTTCAAAATGTAGCTTGCTTGAACCATTTTTCTAAGATTGTGTACCCCACCTTTAAGGATATGAAATGTCTGAACATACCTATTATATCTATGAATTTTGGACATGTTTTAAATAATGAATTCTTTAGTGATAGCCACAAAATGTAGTTTTGAAATGCTGATATTGCCTTCAGGCCATCAGGTTCTCATCCTCAAATCAGTCTATTTTGTTATTGTTAATTAATGAACCTGAAAATATTTTTGCCTCTGGACAACTACTTGCTGAAATGTTTATCCATCCATATATGTGATCTGTAGCATGACACTGACTGGTCCTCTGCATGCCACAAGGTTTACTGGGTTTGCCAAACAATCACATTGTCGGGGGGCTTTATTCATGGGAGTAACAGGGTTCTGCAGAAAATCTGATTTGACTCTAGTGAAGTAGACATGTCAAGGCTTTGGTAGCTGTAAAACTCGATTATTTTATGTGACGTTTGCATAGCTTTGCACCTGAACTAAATACATTTGGCTTCACCTTAGTTATCTGGCGGAGTCTGCACAACAGAGCTAGTCTGTTTATCAAATTTTAAATCAGAATCAAACTTTAAAATAGATTAGTGACATAGTCCCTGAGGTACGGTGTCAGTGGACCAAGGTCAATATTTGGGGAAGAATAGCCACTGGGACCACATAACATCCCTTCTGCCTTGCCTTCATTCAAACTCAAAAAGTTGAATGAAACCCAGGATTTAAATAATTTATACAGTCAGTGAGTTGTTGGATTGTG
The DNA here is from genome assembly GCA_020466265.1 of Siphamia tubifer. Taxonomy (NCBI): domain Eukaryota; kingdom Metazoa; phylum Chordata; class Actinopteri; order Kurtiformes; family Apogonidae; genus Siphamia; species Siphamia tubifer. The sequence goes on along the minus strand of CM035792.1, from coordinate 22,187,452 downwards.
CTGTTTTGTGCCAAAGGAAAATAGATCTGACAATCATCTGCATAAAAATGAAATAAAACGCTGTGTTTCCTAAAAACAGAACCAAGGGGCTGATGATAAAGAAATTAAATAAAAGAGGGCCAAGGATTGACCCCTGGGGGATCCCATATGGAAGAGGAGCTCTTTTTGACCAAAAAATTGTCAACTTTCACACAAAAGCTCCTATCATTTAGGTAAGACCGAAGGGCTGAGGGCGACACCTTTAACAGCCACACAGTGCTCAAGATGAGAAATTAAAACACCATGTGTCAAATGCAGCAGACAAATCTAAAACAATTTAAAAAATTTACTTTCCAGAGTCTGTTGACATGAGAATATTGTTGGATACTCTCAGATGAGCAGATTTTTGTGTTTCGTTAACTTCATAGCATAATTGCTAAGTCATATTTTTTTCAGATCATAGTCAGTGATGAAAAATTACTCAGCAGTGTTAATGGAGTTTAGTTAAGCAGGTATCACAATTTGGCAAAAAAATATGACATATAAACAATTATGTTACAACACTAACAGCTTGTTCAGTTGTGTGTACACCATTTAAATTTATCAATAAAATGCATCAAAAAAACATTATAAAAACAATGTTCTCATAAACATAAAATACATTTCAAGAAAAGCGGATTAAATATTTTGGTTTTCTATGTCCACTTCTTGCATGAACTGAAAGTGTCACACGGGCTGTTGTGTACATGTATGTTGAAATATAAGTGGGTGGGGGGGTACACGAGGCCAGGCTGTGGCTCAGGTGGTAGAGTGGGTCATCCAATGACTGAAAGGTCGGCAGTTCACGTTCTGTCTCTGGTTGTCCCCATGTCGATATGTCCTTGGGCAAGACACTGAACCCTGACTTAGGCTCTCAGTAGGAGTGACAGAACCTTAAAAACCAACTGGTGTATGTAGAAAAAAGACGGCTGGTGAACAAGCTTTTTCTTTTCGTTCACCATCTCTGTGGAACAGTTTTCCTCTGGACATAAGGCAGGCATGCTCGGAGGATGTTTTTAAAGCAAAGCTCAAGACCCACTTGTTCACTTTGTGTTTTATGTCTTGATTTGTTTTGCTGTGTTTTATGTTTTTATACTTTATTGTTTGTGACTGATTTTATTTTTTGGCTGCATAGCACTTTGTTTGAAAGCGCATTATAAATACAATTATTATTATTATTATTATTATTATTATTATTATTATTATTATTATTATTATTATTATTATTATTATTATTATTATTATTATTATTATTATTATTATTATTATTATTATTGGTGTATGAATGTGTATGAATGGGTGAATGTGAGGCTAATGTAAAATGCTTTGAGCACCATGAAAGTGGAAAAGCACTTTATAAGTGCAGACCATTTACCATAACTGTCAGCTCTGTCCTAGAGATCCAGTTGAACATGTGTTGACTGTGACAGTTGTCTAAACACTGACATGATTATTTTGAAGTGCCCTCGCTTCTAATGACTAGTCACACAGTTATAGACAGCAGACAGTAGAGACAGTCCATAATGACTACACCAATGACCCACCATTTGTTTAACAGCATCTATTCAAGGGAGTTTTGTCCCCTTGCATGTCACCCTGTCACTATGGACTTCCACATGCTTGTCATCATCACTCACATCACAACTGCCCTGACAGCACTGTGTACACAATCACCCAAAATAATAATTTTAAAGGAGCACTAGCACAGATATCTAATATTCATGAATAACAGGTCATATAGTTCAGTGCAAACCAGGGTGGACATCATTGTGTTGAAGTTTGTTTATCATGTGTCAAAGTGTCAAAAAATTCAGCTTTAGCTGGAGGCAATAACCTCAAAGGATGCAATAAATTACTCCACAGGGAAAAACTATTTATATCTGGGGTTTATTTATGGAGGCCCAGCAATATAAAACCATTCAACACAATACAATAAATCACAACACAACACACAACTAAGGGGGCATTCCTGAAGACCTCCTATGACACTGTGGTGGCTTCAGACACCTTCTATGGAGTGGTCTGCTGGGGGAGAGGCATCTCGACAGCAGATAGGAAGAGATTTGACAGTCTGATCAGGAAAGTCAGCTCTGTCCTGGGGTGCCTCCTTGATTCAATGGCGGTGGTGGGGTGAGAGAAGGATGATGGCCAAGCATAATCCGTGACTGGAAACATCTCCCACCCCCTGCAGGACATCTTAAAGGCTTTGGAGAGCTCCTTCAGTGACAGACTGACTTCACCCAAAGTGTGTGAAGGAACGATATTGCAGGTCCGTCTTTTCCTGCAGCTGTCAGAGTCAACAACAGGCACAGCTCCCAGTAGACTACACACCCTACATGAGTGCACTTCATTTACACACCCAGAACTGGACCTTTTTACACATACACTGACCACGTTACATCATTTCCACACTGTCACTTTTGTCATTGCACTCTGTACAGGATGCCACTACCTCAATGACATGAATCATTTTGACATTGTATACATCCCATTGTTGTACTTATATTCCTTGTGTATATTGTATATTGTTCTTTCCTTTAAATTAAGCTTCTATTTTTATTGTCCTTTGCTGCTGTAACCATGGGAATTTCCCCATTGTGGGACGAATAAGAGATTATCTTATGTTATGTTATCGTATCGTATGTTATCGTATCGTATCGTATCGTATCGTATCGTATCGTATCGTATCGTATCGTATCGTATCGTATCGTAGTGTTCACATCACTTGAAATCCATTCGATGCTTTCAAGGACCAAGACATTTGTCACACTTACTGTATATTTAAGAATAATATCCATGTCCTGATTTATATAACGCATATAGTGAAGAACATTTAAGAAAGGGTGATTCTTGTATCGTATCATATCTTATCTTACCACAACACAAGAAGCCACAATGGAAGTTATCCAGCAGCAAACACTGGTGGTCACCGGAGTGGAACTTTGTGATTAAGTAAAACTGCAAAGGCCTGAGTGACAGTTTTAGCTTGATATGTAAACTAACAGACTGCTTGTGATGGAGTCAACTTCAAAGTTGTTCATCGTGAGGGAAGTCAATCAGGTGCGTAATCACAGAAAGAGTACTGGATTCATGATGCTTACACGTAGGTTTTGCAGATTTGATGAAAAAGTATTGATAAATGTCATACGCTACTTTAATTGGACTAAATTTAAAAATAAAATAGAGATTGATAATTAAACCATTAACGCAATGGTCATTGTCACTTGAGTCATTTGTGGAATAGACATTATGGAGAGTGCATAAAAGGGTAACAGCAGTGGTCAATGCAGTGTATACTGTAAAATATTCCACTCCTCTGTGGTTTGTAATAAAAGCTTCACTTTCTGACTGAAGAGTATAGTTACCATCACCACTATATTCTACAGGTATTGTGTTTTTTTTATTTGCAAAAACATGTATTACGGTAACTGTAATTATGGACTCAGCGAATACACATAATTTTATGTGCCCATTATAATCAAGGACAGGTTGATAACTTTGGTAGTCATTGGATAATGTAGTGTTAATATTCTGTTAAAGTGTACTGCACTGTACACTGCTATAATAACGGATATAATATCCGTTATATGTGTCTACAAAATTAAGTATCTAGCATGCAAGTCTGTAGAATCTGTTCTTAGTGTCAGTTGTTCTACAGTGTTAGTTGCCTTAGTTTATTTCAACTTCATAAATCTTCAGTATTTGTATGTATATTTATTAGTGTAAATAGTAGCATAATGTTTCATACACTTGCATCTGTAGTAATTCATTGAGCCCACACAGTGCACAGCCATTCTTTTCTGAATTTTCTTTCTGCTTTAATGTCTATAATTTCAGAACTCTGTCCCATACTCCAGCGTAGTAGTAGGTGGTAATGTACCTTTTTGACACCCACCATTAAACATACGATTGTGACCTTAATGCATCGTGGGATGGATGTGATATATACAGAACACGCAGCTCTGGTAAGTAGATTTACATTCAAACATGTAGTTTCCTGACACAACTATTATTTGCATGACATTTAAGATTATTCTTGGTTAGCGTTAGGTGGCAAGGCCGTGGTGGGGTGTATTGAAGTGTGCTGTTGTAAAGTGGGTATGTTGTGCATGGTTGTGTGGTTTGCAGAGGTGGCAAAAGTACTCACATTCCTGTACTTAAGGACAAGTACAGCTACTTGTGTGAAAAAAATAGTTTTGTCAAATTAGTAGTAATTAAACTACTTCACTTAAATCAAAGTAAAAAAAGCACAAATTCTTATTTTAATTTTTTTTTCTTTTACTGTGGACCACCTAAAGTCTGAGGAGTTAAAGGGTTAAACTGAATCATGTGGAAGAGGGAAATATCTTTAACATGCAGGACACCGGCCGTTCACACCTGTGCTTTAGCATAAAGAAGACTTAGTACCACTTCTAACTATAGTTGAAAATTCATACATATTAGTCAGTAATAAACACAGTCTGTGTGTGTACCTTGGTAGCATCTATGTGGTCCTGCAGAGAGTCGATGAAGAGATCTCCGACAGGCTCCCAGGCGTCCCTCACCCCTTCTGCCTGCTCCAAGGCCACTGCCAGCTCTTCCATTGCTGCTTGGATCTGGAGTAGACGCTCTAATGTCCTCTCCATATGTCTGTGGTTTTGGATGGAATACAAAGTCATTACATTTAACAACCTGCATCATTAAAATGTGAAACAACAAACAAAAAAACCCCACTGTGTATCAGGATTCATAAAGCATGCAGCCAAACACATAATTTATTCTCATTTAGCAGCTGTCATTGCAGCTATAATACATGTTACATTATATAATTTCATAACTTCACAATATAATTGCCTCTTGCTGTGCATTTTAATAATATGAAAAGTAGGCTCAAGATTTTCAGTGATCTAAACTTTGATAAATGTGTTTTTCTAACAGTTTCTGAAATGAATTATAATATCCACATTTGTAATCAGGTTATGGATTATAATTGTGTCAGTTACAAATGTATTGCTGGGAAACCCTGTTATGGATCAGTATGCACACTCACAGAGTAAACAAGTGAAAAATAATCCTCAGCTTTCTCATATATTTTTCATTTCAAACAATGAAAACATACAAAGCAGAAAGGACTTTCAACTTTAGTTTTTGAAGAAAACAGAAGAATATTTTCAACTTCACAAATACATGGATTAGAATACTTCTATTAATTATCTGGAAAAACAAATTCAGACAATATTACAAGCCTTCCAAGGACAAAAACATTGCTACATTAGATTATCTGACTTGAGTTGTTGCGCTAACAGTGACACTTAATCACACTTTGTTGTTAGTTTTAAAAAAAACTTCTCTCCATTTCCAACAACCCTTGGTGTTTATCTTGTGATTTTAAAGCATCTGACATTGAAGATGAAGCTAAAGGATGTAGTACTTAAAAGTGTGTCTGACCTGTGTCGGTCCACACAGCGTGCAGTCAGTTTCTCCCACAGGTCACTGGCCACATTTGCTTGCTTCCATACCGAGCGGCTCACGTTTAAGATCCGCCGACGTGGAGACACTTCTAGAAGAGTTTAAATGGGGCCACATGAGGACAAAAAGACAAACGTATCAAGTGAAGTGAGAGCAGAAGTGATAGAAAAGAATCACTAACATTTATCTTACAGCCAGCATTTATTTCGAGTCATTTGGTTTTCCATCTCAGCAACAGTGATGGAAACATGACACCTGGTTATACAATGAGCAAGGTGTTTAATGTTATATTGTAACACTGGCATAAATATTGAAGAGGCAAGGAACAGAAAGGAAAAATAATTTACTCCACAATGAAAGGTGCTAAATGACTAATTTTTGCAGGTTTATGGACATAAAAGACACTCTGAATATAGGCTATAATATTTGGTGTAAAAAAAAAATGTTAAAACAATACAACTGACTTTTTCCAGCCATCACACTATATTTTCAAGGTCATATTGATGGTACAACAACTCACAATAAGTTCAATTACACTTCGATTATACGGCAGAGTATCCGTCTGGAACTGTGTCCCCTGAGGGGGGAAAATATTTTTTTTTATGACAGTTGTTACCGATAATACTGTTTTTTGCCCTTAAAGGACAATAATATTTATTTTTTTTTGCAATTGGGGCTTTAATTATGATTTAATTTGAATTGAACTCCTGCAGCTGACGTTACAGACTGGTCATGTGACAAGAAAAGAGTCGACGTAGCCATCTTGGCAGTAATGGCATTGGTAGATTATCAGGCACTGGTAGCAGAGACATCACAAAAATACAAACTTGCAACTAAGTTCGGGAATATGTAGTTACAGCGCAAATAATCATGGGAGTCAGGGACAGTTGATTTGAAAGGCGTCAGAGTTATTATTTCACTCATTGCTGGTTAAAATGGTCCATGGGTGTTGTGTTGTTGTATGACATAGTCGGTCTCATCACCGACATGGAAAGCTTCAACAAAACGGTGTAAGGTTGTTTTTTTTCTTTTCCTACATGAAAACAAACTCAAGGAGCCCTTGTATCTGCGGTTATGAAGCTGTGTTGGCTGCACTGCTGTCAGATGTAACTAGCACAGCTAATAAACAAACATTCGTCATATTATACTGAGTAATTTAACACGTACCCTTCCAGTGATGATAATACAGTTTTTGGATTTAATATTCCACAACTTAATGTTTGAAATGAAGCTAGACTGAGTCCATTTATAAACCTCCAGGCTCTTGTAGACTCTCAGATAGTTCCCTGTGTAAACTGATGGGAAGCTGATGAGGTAGATGTCAGCATGCTACAAATGTTTTCTTTAGCTGAGGAGATACTTTTGAAAAGTACCACAGGGTCTTTCTTTTCATTATTATATTTATTCAATTTTTCTATTATTTTAACATAAAATACACAAAACAATACACAATACACCAAAAAAAAATACAATACAACAAAAGAGACTGACAGACTAAATAAACAAAAGAAAAACAAAAAAAAGCAACTGACCATATCAGACTGCAAAGTTTATCAAAAATTTGACATTGAGCCAAAAAGGGTCCCCATACTGCTGTGTGTTTGTCTATAATGTCCAAGCAGATTTTTTTCATTTGTATCGTGGAGACCATTTCTCTAAGCCAATGTTGAAAATTCGGAGGTTCCATAGATTTCCAGGTCACTACATAGTAAATTTTGCAGTGTTAAATCAACACTTAGAGAGTTTATTTAACTTCTTCTAGAGTAAATTTGGTCCCATTGTCTCCAAATTAACACTGCAAAATCTACAGTGTAGTACCAGTTTTTTGGTCACCACCATTCCAAGTTGTAATGCCAAGTATCCGTTAGTCCCATATCCCCTATTATCTACAAAAACATCCAAATATGGCCATATTATGGTCTGGACTAATATTCAATGAATAACATTTGGAAAACTATTTGAAAATAGCAGACCAAAAACTAAATAGTCGAGGACAGAACCAAAATAAATGTGCCAGTGTTCCTTCAGCAGAGGGAAGATACTGATGGCATTATACAGGTCTGTTATATTTAATCTGCCCAATTTCTGCATATAAATCTGAATTTCACGCAAACTGAAGTGAGATGTGCACTACAATGGTGCGAAGATGTTTACTGCCATAATTTTAACAGTGGCACTCTGGTCGTCATGTTTACTGTCAACGTGGCGTCTTTACAACTAAAAGTCACGTGATGTCCAGAGCTCAATTGTTCTACTCACCCATGTTACTTTTTTTTCCCGATTTTGATTCCTCTGGAAGAAAAATCCGCAAAAATATATCCACAAAATGGCATAAAACAGGATTCAGGGGGTAGCAGCTTACAGACACTAAATCAGTTATTTTGTTCAAATCACTTACAGTAATATGTCCATTGTGATACAGTTATGCTAATTCCGTTGCAGTCCCATTTCAACTTTGAAAGACAAGGGCTAAGACATGACTTTTCACTAACAACTGCCGAGTGCCAAATAGCAAAGTTAATGCAAGGAGCTAAAGCCTCTTGACTCAGCATGTACAGAGATGACGTCACTTGATTGTTGGGTTATATTATTTATTTATTTTAATTCAGCCCGTGTCTTTCAAAGTTGAAATGGGACTGCAACGAAATTAGCACTACTGTATCACAATGGACATATTAACTGATTTGAACCAAATAATTGATTTAGTGTCTGTAAGTCTGTGCTCTGCTGACTCTCATTGTATGCAGTTTTGTGGATATATTTTTGTGGCTATTTCTTCCAGAGGAATAAAAAAAAAAGTAACATGGGTGAGTAAAAAAAAATCATAATTAAGGCCCCAATTACAAAAAAAACCCCTAAACAAACAAAAAAACCCAGTGTTGTCCTTTAAGGGGACCTTGTGAGCAAAATGTCTGTGATGTTACTCTGAGAGGTGTGACTTCAAAGAGGTGGATTGACAAGGCAGAGCTCCAAAACCAGCGATAATCACATGGAGATCAGAGTTAGATTACTAGGTACTTTGCTACAGTATTCCTGAGGTGAACAACCGTGAGAGCCAAGTTTACAAAGAGGCCATTTGGGTAAAGAAACACCAGAGCATCATTATTGATCTGACCAGATGGTACTTTAGAGTTGGTGAACCAGACGTAATTGGTCCCAACCCAGACACATTTCCTAAACCCTGTGTGACTCCTGAGGACGGATCACTGCTAATAACTATACTAATGGAACATTTAACCTGCATGGGTCCAACCAAATGAACTCCAGGGCTTAACTGAAGGGGTTTGTGAGTATGATATTTTGGCTTGCACAGCAGTTGGCAAAGAATATGAATGGAGCAGACCTTTTCCATCGGTCAGGGTCTCCTCTGGCTCCTGGAAGGGGTGCTGAGCCAGAAAGGCCTGGGCAGACTCCAAGACTGAGTAGATAAATGGCCCACGAGACTTGACATCCTCCATGAATGCCTGGCAAAAGAAAAGCAGAAAAAAAGAGTAAGAATGTGTGGTATCTGAGAAGATTTAAAGGCATAAGCTGTTTCCAAACTTAGTGTCTGGTTTCTGAAGGACTTAACCCAAAGGAATGAGTCTGAAAGGTTGAACTGAGCTGCACCTGCTTCACATATGAGGAAGCATTGAGTCACAGACAAAAAGTGTAACATGATACCACTGACAAATAGGATAATAGATACAATTTTTAAAATATTTTTTTTAAATTTAAAACAGTCAAGAACTGAGTAAAGAAAGTATCATAACAAGTTCATAATAATGTGTCAGTGTATTGTGTTGCCAACCAGAGTTGTAGTCCTGGGTATACAGCGGTATATGGAGTATACATACTTATTTTTCAGCCAGCATCATGCAGGGGTCCACTGTCCTGCATGTTTTAGATGTCACCCTACTTCAACACACCTGTAAAACATGCAGGACAATGGGTTGAAGACCTCTGAAGACCATATAATATTACAGTAGGTTAGATAGGGAGAGACAAGACTATACAGTAGTATATAATAATAATTGTCCCAGGGGATAAAACATTTGTGACTTTCTGTATGATCCCTATGTTCTTAGAAATATTTTTACCTCCGCCAAGGAGGTTATGTTTTTGCTGGCGTTTATCTGTTTGTCTGTTTGTCTGTGTTCAAGATAATTCTAAAACTTATGGACGGATTTTGATTACATTTTCAGGATATGTTGGAAATGTGAACAGAAAGAACTGATTTCATTTTGGGGGTGATCGGGGTGGGGAGGGGGTCTACCTTGGTGGAGGTCTGTGCTCTCAGAGTGCTTTTCTAGTTACAAATAAGATTGTCAATTTTGCATTCATTAGGACACCTAAAAAAACGAGTATGAGTCACTTGAGAAATAAAGTTGTTGTGTATGAAAAGCTGAAAGTTTTCCTTCAGGTACTTCAATATTTAATGCCTTCACTGATTAGATTGGTTAACTTTAGGCATGAGGACTGATGAGCCAATCAGAGGCATGCCCAGGAAAATATTACAAACTTATGCTGTCTATCTCTAGCACTTGATTGGATACTACAGGTGCCAGTGGCAGGTTTTCTTAATAAACTCTTATCCTATATTTGTTCAAACTGAACTGATGAAATTTCAAATAAGATCTGCTGAATAATAAAGGAATAGAAGCCAGGAGTTTCACTTTCATTTCATGTCAGCGTTAGTTATGGAATGTATTCCCATGTCTAAAAATAAAAAACTAACACGACCCTCTGGTTTGTTGACAAGTCACATCGTGCAGATAATACATTTTAAAGCCTTTTAATGCAGCATTTTAATTTAATGGATGATAAATAAACCTCATTGGCTTTCAACAATTTGGCATCCATTCACATTAACCACTTTAAATGTAGTGACATTTTACTCATTGCCTATATCAGTGGGACTCATACTGTTTAAACGCTGAACCAATATATACAGTACCCTACCCAGACTATAGAAATTTTGACCCAGTTTAAGAAAATTCATGTGTGAGTAAATGTGGTCACAGCCTTATTTTTTTCTACGAAGTACACAATAGCTCAATATTGTAATAATAAACTGAATTCATATCATTATTTGTGCTGCTGATTCTTATGAATATGTATACGAATGCAATTTACATTATAACTGAGTTTACATAAAAATTAAGGACAGTTTATCATGAAGTGACTTTGTCACACATTTACTGTCACATATGAACTCCTGCCTTCTTGCTTCACAGACATAAACTTAACCTGTCATGTCATCTTTCAATCAAATATCAGCATTACCATGGCAACAGTGAGTCTAGCGCGTGTTTTTTTCCACATCTGTCAAAATAACTACAGTACTACTTTCCATGACTCAAGAACTCGTGACCTGCTTTTGAGTCATAACCCACATTCACACTACTTTGTCAGTCTTTACAAGCAGATGGAGATCAAACTCAGTATCAAACAAGGAAGTGGTGCATGACTGGACCACAAAGAAGCAAAACTAATTTTAGCCAGTTCATTTGAGCAAAAAAAAAAAAAGAAGACAGCATTTGTAGAAGACCTAACGGCTTTCATGACATTTTAAATCAAGACATGCAGTATAAATTGATGCACAGTATTAAAAAAAAGAAAGAAACAAAAGATGACACCAGGCACCAACACACAGTCTGAAGGAAATGCACACACACATAAAACATCAAAGGGCATTATTGAAAGACATGAGAGAAAATTGGCTCTTCTGAAAACACATGTAACACACACACACACACACACACACACACACACACTAGCAGGGATGTGCCATCAGAAACACATGAGATTACATGAATGTGCTTAGAGCCCAGGGCACAATAGGAAAACTAATCTAATGGTTGAATTGGTCAGTTGGTCTACTCTCAAATATGAACCAATTAGGTGGTGAAACCAGCTCTAGTGGTACAGACTCAACAGCACCAGCTATGTAAATTAAGAGGCAAGAAGCTCAGTGTGTACACATCTCTATGCCACCACAGAGCAGATACCAGAGCCACCCCAGGGCCTCAGTGCATCAACCTTCTTTATTCTTCTACACTAATCTTTGTTCGGCATAAAACACACTGTAGGTGTGTGAATTAATGCCAGGGATATTCCCTCTCTTCAAAGTAATTTACTTAGGTGAAGCCTGCATACTCAATCCTCTTACGCTATGAAGAGATTACAATTTCAGCTGAAAATCTATGTTACAGACTGGAATTAATGGCCTTGTGTGGTGCTGCAGTAACAGTGATTCAATGCCCTTTTAAAAACCCTGGGACCAGACTAACAGACCTGATAACGCCCAGTGAGCAGAGCTAAACAGAAAACCCTCAGTGAAACACCAGCAAACACCATCTGGGACTGAGCAAACATGCAAAAGTGTGTAATGGCAGAGAGCTGTGGCATGCGATAAGATTCCCAGTACAACATTCATGAAGAAAAGCTTTCCCAGGTTCTCTTCATACTTTTTCCACTCTTTCTCTAATCAGAAGCTCCTGCTTCTACCTCACGTCTCAGCTTTTTCTCACTTCCTTCCTCTGCTTTTGCTTTCCCCTTTCATCCTCTGCACTCTTTATTCTCTCCATCCTCTCTTTAGCTGCTTTGCTGCCCAAAGAGGAGCTGAGCCATGGATTCCCTGAGCCAGCTGTCATGTTAAAACTTTAATTCCAGCTAAATTTCACACTCAGAGGCTTCATCTTTGGTTGAAGGAACATTAAGAGCGAAGCCTTCAGATCAGATTAAGATACATTATGCATGGAATAGAAGAAGTCAGAGGGAGGAAATGACTTCATTGACTTAGTCTAAACATGGTGACGGTATTCCATTTACTCCTCCCTCTGGACAATCGCTGTCAATGTGCATATGACAACACAGAGAAGGATAGATTTTCATTTCATTTTCCCTCTCACATGTGGGAGAAAAGATTCTGCAGACACACCAAATCCCTCCATTGCTGGAATGCTCACTCATGCTCGTGCCCAAATACACACTACCATGCTCACAAACCCTCAATATTATATCTTCCCCAGTCAAGCTCCCCCATTATCACCTTCCCAAATACAGTTAACCCACACCCAAACTTACAGACACACACACATGCACACACACAAAATGTAGCACAGTGCAAACTCTTCCCACATGACATCAGAATAATCCACTTAAGATCAATAATTCACATTTCTTAAAATGCTTTAATTCTCCATAGAAAACTGAGATGCAATTTCCTTCTCTGCTTTGTTGGAAAAGTTTTAGAGCAATCGCACACTTGGGAAGCTGAAGCATCTCAGATTATAAAGGCTCGTTGTGCTGAAAATGGGACATGGAGAAGAGTGGAGTGGAGAGGAGGAAATATTTAATAGTGGATTTGGAAGCATGTGCATCACAAGCAGCAACTGAGCTCTGTGTTTTAAAGCAAGAAAACACAAGAAAAGATGGATAAGATGAGAGCAAGTGAAGAAGAAAGACACTAGTAGAAATGTAGAGGGAGGAGGAAAAATCAAATAACAGGACAGGGGAAGGTGGTGAGGGAATGAAGTGGAAGGCTGCTGTTGTGTTGTCCTCTTAATTGGGTTAATTTCACAGCGCAGTTTGGTGACAGTCAGAGTAGGGTGAAGCAGGAGCCACAAACCTCTTACTGTCAATACAAGTTGCCTTTTAGAGACACTGTACAAACTGACAGCACAGAAAATTGGAAAGAGGGTGGAAAGTGAAACTTGGCCGTAGTTATAGAAGCAATTACCGGCTTGTGTGACTCGTATGTGTGTCTGTGTGCTCGCATGTCTACAGGCGCTGCACTTCACCAAATACATCATCCACAACTAAGGAGATTTACCAGAAAAAAAAGGAAGAGAAAGACTATCCCAGGTAGTTTTTCTCCAAAACACACACATTCTATACACAAGCAACTATTAATACCTTCAACAGAATTAATTGATGTATTACCTGTTTTTAACTCTATTTCTGTGGATGTTAAATGCAGTTCTATCAAAATAATACAAATTAAAAAAAAATAAAAAAAAAAAAAAGGCTTCTCTTGCCATCTGTTTGCTGTCTGGGGTGATTTATGAGGCTGCCTACAATTTGTGTGACCCCAACTACAAATAATAAACTTAAAAAAAAAAGCAAAAAAAAAAGCACACACTTATGTAATGTTTGTAATGAAAGGTACATTCATTTTCATTATTTTCTTTAAAACTGACACATATACCTAACCCTATCCTTAAAACTAATATTAACCCTAAAATAACAATTGATGATCTAAATGGATTTGTTTTTATGAAGACAAAAGACAGAGTTAACAGAAATAGATCCCCATAACATGAGGAATGTGTGGCCACAAATACTCCATCTGCTCGGGAGGTTTTCTGTGTCTGAGCCCTCCAGCAGTGTATAATAACATATATAGAACTGTTAATTAAACATATCCCAGTGGACACATTTCTCTTCCAAAAATCTCCACCTAGATATAATTAAGTAACAAGTAAGAACCTCCCATTGAATAATTTCTGCAGTATCTGATATGTTTCAGATGCATCAAGTTATTTAACCTTAACTGATAGTGTCTTATTTCACTACTCAACAATATTTTAGAAAGTATCTGCTTCAGACATTAAATTTGTTAAATCTTACATACTTTAATAAGATGAATCAGAAAACAAATAACGGAAGTTGTCTTTAGCTCATGTTTTTAATATGTATGATGGTGTGTTATTCCACATATATGCTGGTTTATGTACATGTATACAATGGATTAGTAAAAAGAACCTGTATAGTGAATGGATTATAATGTGCAGATGAGGGCATTAACTAAAATGTCTACTAGTCGACGTGTCGACTCCCGTAGCACAAGTCGACTTAAATTTGGAGGAGTCGACAAGTCGCATGTTATTCTCTCTTCTTCTGTCTCTCTATCTTTCTCTCTCTCTCTCTCGGCACGTAAAGACAGATCTGTAATAAAAACTGATGGTGGTGCAACTTTTTTTTTTTGCATAGTTGTGCTGACTGTGGTCATATAAATGTGATTTAAACAGGGAAGTCAATTTATCATTCATTTTACATTGCAAATTTCTTAACTCATTTACTTTTACTTTAAGGCAATTACTTTTGATATACAGTAAAAGAGCAGGAAAACATAGATTATGGCAGTTCTTTATGGTTCTTTTTTTTGCCTCACTAGTCCTTATCTTGGATACATAGATATGGACTAAAGATTTACTAATAGTTCATTCTCATTTTAGTTTAGTTGCAACTCTTAGTGTGGATCAACTAACACCTGTAGTTTGATGACCTCAATAAAATTCTTATTAAAGTCCAAATTTACTTCGGGCCTCAGGCTTCTATCAAATCAGATTTTCCTGCATATCCACATAATGCCATCATGCTGACAGAAGCCAAGCAGCAAAACCACTTGAATAAATAACATTAAACACTTAATTAACTTCAACCATTTTTCAAATCCTATTCACAGTAGTAACTTGTGACTTCTCGCTGAGTGACTATCTGCAGTAATTTGCATTCTCCTTCTTGGTTTATCTCTTTGATGCATGAATTATGAGAACCTTAGTCAAAATTTATTTTTCCTCTTTAGGCATGAAAAACAAAATGTGATTGAAAACTTTTGAATGAACCTATTTTTTATGGAGTTACAAAAATGTTCACTCGGCTGGAAAACGTGTTTAAACTTTGAACCAAAGAAGCATGTATTTAAAATGTAATATCATAACACTATGAAATCAAAAATTTTAATGCAGTTTTTGTTCAAGAAGAGACTGTTAATGACAGTCTAATAACAAGTAATTAATTTACACATAAACATGTTAGTGCAGATCAGGTATTAAGAACAGACCAGTTACTGTAATGATATGAACTGACACATATGGAAATAAAACAACAAAACCCATGAACATACATACATACATACATACATACATACATACATACATACATACATACATACATACATACATACATACATACATACATAATAACTGTAGAATAACTGTCCACTGTAGTGACCAGTATGTGCCAAAGGGTTAATATGTTGTGTTTTTTTATTATTATGTTTTATCTGAGAAACAATGAAACAATTCCTGAGTTGATTGCAGTTCTTTTTTTTGTCTCAGTTCAGACACTCTTGGCAGGTTGAGATGAAATTAATCTTTAAAATAGCCGATAAAGGTGCTGTCCTATAAGGTTCAACAAAACTAAAATCAATGGAGCTCAGTTTGTTTATGTCAACACAATCCTACAACATGTCACAAAGGTCAAAGTAAGAAAAAAACACAAGTGTGGGTGGAAAAAGTTGAAAACGTATGTGTTAGCAATGCTATTTAATGTGTGAAAAAGTAAAGAGGAAAAAGGTCAGATGAATCCATGTCCCAACTAATTTAACACAAAGTGAAGTAACAAAGAGGAATTTAAACTAAATGATAAAAGCAACTTTTAGGAATACTCTCACCTTTACAAAAACACCCTAGAAAGTAAAACTAAAACAGGCTTGATTTATGTCATGATCAATAAGGTCTGTAATATTGTGAGCTTGTGTGTGTCCTTCTATCCACTCAAGCCCTTGAAGGGATTTCAAGGCCAGTTCAAATCACTGAACCACACAGGAATTATCAGAGAAAAGGAGCAGAATGAAGAGGAGGCAAAAGCTCAATACACTGTCAGCAACTTTAACTAATGTCCCCCTAAGCCTTAAAACTTCAATGGAGAAAAAAACATTCAAATGGTGACCTGTAATATCAGATAATTCATGGGCAATGATTACGTTTGTTTCATATTTATTGCATTCAGGTTCTTGGTATTACTTTAAAACCTATGTGTCAAACATAAGGCCAGGGGGCCAAATTCGGCCTGCCAAAGGGTCCAATCTGGCCGGTTGGATGAATAACAATGTAGATATTACAATAATGGTCTCATGTCGTCATCTGAACCCACTTTATTGTCACTTGGGTCACTGGGGGTCTAATCCAGCTACAATGGGCGAAGGCGGGGTACACCCTGTATGAGTCTCCAGTTCATCGCAGGGCTGAACATATATAGACAAACAATCACTCTCACATTCACACCTATGGACAATTTAGATTAACCAATTAACCTATCAGTGCATGTGTTTGGATGGTGGGAGGAAACTGGAGTACCTGGAGAAAACCCACGCAGACACTGGGAGAACATACAAACTCCACACACAAAGGTCTGGTGTGGGAATTGAACCAGGGTCCTTTTGTCTGTGAGGCATAAGTGTTAACCACTGCACCCAATATTAATGGTGTAAAAATGGTGTTAATGAATGGTTAATGTTAATGGTAATGAAAACTGCATATTTTAATGTAAAGTAAATCATACACAAAAATCGTTAAAAACACATCATTTTACAAAAACCTGAATAAATATCTGAATTTGAATGAGCTGAAATATCTGAAGTTGTTTTTTTATGAGTAATTTTGCAAATATTCTGCTTGTTAGTAATTGTTCTGTGTATTTGTAATTGAAATGTTCTTCTGCACATGTGCAAATCACAAATTGATAGACCGAGGCAGAAAATTGTTAAAATCTTAAGACATGTCAAGTTATTCACATTTTGAGGGAAATATGATGTGAGATGTAAACATGATCAGAATGTAATTTTACTCTTTTCACTGTTATTTTAGTAATATTACATAGTAAATAAAAGTATAATATATATTAGATTATGATTA